>JAQIXN010000221.1:0-53066 GCA_034698145.1 Proisotoma minuta
ATTCCGAGTACTTTAGGAGAAATTGAGACTTGAAGTGACATGACGCTCTTTGGCCTTCACTTATGAGACTCAGTGTATGTTCAATCAAATGGTTAATAAAGGGATGATAAGTAAACTTAATTTTGCAAGAAGAAATGTTGTGTTCAACGGGTTTGACCGGACAAATTGTGCAGCTCATTCACATTTTAAAAGAAAGCCGTTTAATTGTCCTGCAGACTACTGCTTTTTGGATTTGGCAAGCCACGTTTTCAATTTCACTGTGAACTATATCGGTAAATGGGGCGAATTTCATCCTCTACTTTTCCGACATAGAACCAGGTAAGAAACGTCATCTGCTGACCTCTGATATAATGTAATTTTGTGTACGATTTAAGGCACCCCCAAGCATCTCTCATCCTAAGTGGTGAAAGTTATCTTCGGAGCTACCTTCAGGAAACGCCTTCATCCCTTACGTTCATCAGAGGGGCCGAGGACTATTCTTTGGTCTATTGTGAAAACGAGCTGAAATTTTATGTGTCGTCTTATGCCTCTTGGCTTTCACCATTTGATGCCGTAGTTTGGATTTCATACATTTTATGCACACTGACAACAGTGGCCCTTGAGTATTTTGCGTTCACTTTCATCTTCTCTAACGAGTTCTCAATATTCCACCTAAAAACTCGTTTTGATATTTTAATGGAAAGAATTTTTAACATGTTTGCCATCATTTTTAAGCAGTTAGAAAGGTCAAAGTTGCTCAAACGTCCAACAGCAATCTTAATCACGGAAATATTTTTGTGCACAACCAACATGTTCTTAACTATGAGATACGAGTCTTCAATTACCAGTCAAATAATAGTACCACCTTCACCCGTAGTTGCTTCCAGTTTAAGAGAACTCATCTTGGAAAAAGGTTTCAAATTATTTTTTCCAGTCAACACAGTTGCAGACTCCCAAGGATATGATTTAAATGAGTTTATTGGGGCTCTTCAGGTAATTCAATAAGTTTAGAATCCCAAATTAAAACGATTAACTGCAATTATTAATTTATGTAATTTTAGAAAAGCAATATCAATACATCGGTAAGAGAAAGTTGGATGCAAGCTAGGGATTCTCCTGGAGCTGGCTTATTTGACTGTTTTGCAAATAAAAGCAATAAAATTGCAACTGATTGTAGAAAAATTGACTTGCCCATTGTTGTTCCAGAAGTAAATGCTTACGTAAGGGACAAGAACAATGGAAGTAGTGGCATCCATTGTCATGGGATAACACGGGAACCTTTCTTCCAAAGAATTTATGCTTACTGTATTCGAGGACATGGACACAAGCTGATTGTAAAATTTATGCATTATTTGAGACAAATCGGATTACTGGATATGTGGAGTAGAAGCTACCATTGGGCCAGGAATAGAAATCGAATGGCTTTTATTGCAATCAAAAATGGACAAGATGCAGAAACGGTAAAAATTCATGGGAAAGTTTTACAAATATTTGCAATATTTGGTTTCGGGGCTGGATTTGCAACATTATCATTTTTTATTGAAAAAATTGTCCACAAAATTTGCAGCAGAAATGATGTCAAGCAATATTAATAGCTAAATAATGTAAATAGCTAAAAAGTATTCAGCTCATGTTCATCTCAATTTCAAATAAACTTATGACGACAATGGTGAATAGGCAAAATGTTTTATTTCATCAAATCATCAATCAAACAAATTAAATTGTACACAGTTCCGGCCAGGAAATTAAATATAATTGTGACAATTATATAATAAAGTTGACAAGTGACGCATTTTAAGTTTCAAATTTCCATGCAGGATTTCAAATTCATGATCCATCTTTCATCCACATCCTTTATAAAGCTAAACTTGAAATGTTTGCCAATTTTTCAAATGTTACACACATCACAATTGACCCTGATGTCATAAAGATGACACAGCAATAAAATTTATATATAAAGGTTTAATTTTGTCCGATAAATGTCACTACACTTGGACATATTCTCCAAATTACAAACCTTTAACACCAGCAAATAAAAATGATGAAGACTATCATCGCTCTGGCCTTTGTGGTCATCGCATCCTCTGTTTCCGTAAGCTGTTTTTGCGTAAATTTTCCTTTAATTACATGTACTTTAATTTATTGTAATAGGCTGGGAAAATCGAGGGAAAGTTCAAAGGAATGATGCACAACATGACATGCAAAGGAGAAAGTTTTCTAGATTCAAAAGCCATGTGGAATGGACACAAGGAATGTTTCCAGAAAATGACTTCCACACCCTCTTCTGCCATGAGTGAGGAAGCCAAGAAGGAAATGTTCAAGAAACTTAAGGAAATTAAAGAAAATGTCTGCTTGGATGTATGTGTGATGAAAACACAAAACATAATTAATGAAGATAACACATACAATTCGGATGCTGCAGACAAATTTATAAAATCCGTTATCCCAGTCTCTGCTCAATCTGACATGAAGAAAGCATTTGATTCTTGTGCTACTGAAAACAGTACGTGCACGAGTTTTGCAAATTTTGTTTATTTGGCTTCTTTTATAATGCATGTTTGTAATTTATTTTAGGCAAATCATTTAGCATGGATAATAATTGTGCTGGGTACAAGGCATTTAGAGAATGCAAACAAAAGAAATTTATGGAAGTAAGTAGATTTTGGTTGCATGTGAAAACGAGCTAAATAATTAAATGGATTGAATTTTCTATGTAGATCTGTGAGATTAAACCACACATGCATCATCCACACGGAAGTCTAGACCAGACAACTGAAAGTCACTAATTACTTTCCTGTTCTGCTTTAAATTGACCAGTTTAATATCTCGGATTTTGAAATTAATAAAGAAAAATTGATTCTATAAATAGCACATTTGCTTTTGTTTTAAATTGTTTAGTCATGTATAATAATGTCATTTTGATAACCAGCCAATTATCTAAATGTATGCAAAAATATAGTAACTATTCATATTTGGCATGATTCGGAGAAATAGTAAACTGGTCTAATGAGGAGTCAACCAAAATAGCTGCATAATAGTGCATAATAATGTACCCAATTTTTAATTTTAATAATAGTAAAGTTTCGTGTCCTTTATGCTTTTTTACAAATCGGAAAAATACATTATTCAGATCTGATTTACAATGAATATTCAATGCTAAATAATTATCTAATTGTTGCATTTTTAGGGCCAAAGTTTACTATAAAAAGAATTACAGAACAATTTAATATAGTTAGTTCACTTATATACTCTGTCTGTATTAAAAATCGCTTTAATCTTTAGAATTCAAAATGCTGGTCCGATTCTTGACAATTTTGCTAATTTCCTTTCAGGTTTTCAATATCTTGGTAAGAATTTGTATTGCATTGTGGATGTTGATTTTCATTTAACTTAAATCATATTGATTATTAGGATATTGAAGCATCTGAGGCTGACGATCCCATGATGAAATGTGGTGACACAAAATTGAAAAATATGGATACTTTTACCAAATCTTATAAATCGTGCTTCGAAAAGCTCAAACCAAAAGATGTAACAGACGAAAAAGCATTGGAAAAGTATTTCACAAACAACACTGTGAGCACAATGAAATCTGATGACTTTCTTTTATTTTGGTCTAATAATGTACATGTCTTTAATTTTATAGTGTTATAATGTTTGCATTTATAAAGAAATTGGAATAGTAAGTCGGCAATGAAATTACTAAATTCTAAAATGCCATAAATTATTTTTTGAAGTTGAAGAAAGATGGTTCATTTGATGAAGAAGTGTCTACAAAACTCACCAAAAGTATTTATCCAACTGCAGATTTGCAAAACAAGTTCATAGAATCGTCTAAAGCTTGTGTCAAATCATCCGGTATATAAGTATATACAAAAGAAATTCTCATTTGTTTCACAATAAATGAGACAATTTAATTATGTTTTATTTGGATATCAAGGTGCGGAAAAGGCTCTCTCAATGGATGACAATTGTAAAGCATATTCTCCTTTGATCCAATGTCATATGGAACAACACGATAAGGTATTGTTCGACAAAGTCACTTCTGGTCGACATAAAATTAAAATATTTTTTTTTCTATTTAGATTTGCAACACAAAAAAGTGATAGATTAATTCCAGGCATTTCCAGATTTATAATAACAAACACTTACATACTTTCTTTCTTGACTATTTCCATTTAAAATTATCATTAGTAAATATCTTCTTGAAAATTATGAGCAAGTAAAAATCATCTTTTGATTGTTGGAACCTCGCAAAATTGTTTTTAAATGGTATATTTTAAAATTAATAAGTTTAGGAAACATGAGCTTTATTTAAGTGTTCTAAACCTATTTTGAAAACATTTGTATTTATATATTCATATGATTTATTTTTTGGAGAGCCAAGTCAAAACGTCTTCCAATTCTTGCTCCACTCTCAAAAGAGACTCGTGATTTTGGGTGAGACGTTCCAAGTGGTCCTTTCGGTCCTGAAGGGCAGCTTTCATCTGCTGATAAGCTCGAGTTCCATCTTTGTTGCTTAATAGAATTTGGCTTCGCTTTCCAATAACTTCCATTCTCTCTCGATTTGTCTGCAAAAACATAATCAGATACTGGATTATTGTACCTATACTTATTCATTTGAGCAAAAAAATGAATTTATGTACCTGTTCAACCACAATGCGCAACGCATCACTCAATTTCAATGAAGCAGTTTCAGTTTCTTTTGACACTGTAAGATTAAGAAATATCTTTCAGCTTTTTGAAATATGTGTAATAGGCAGTGCACTGTTTTAGTGAATATATTGAATTGTATATACCTTGAAAGTAATCTTCCAGATCCCCTGTTATCTCTTGGGTCAATTGATGAAAATCTGGGTGAAGAAGTCGAATCTTTCGGGTCAATTCGTCTAAATAAAGACCTCCTCTGTTTAGCACCGATTCAGCCCCAGCCATATTTATTTAAATGTTAAAATTTTATTAAAACTAAACTGAAATAGTGCAATTTTCTCTTTGTATGAATTTGTTGTGCAATCTTGTTACCCAGAGACGGAAAAGTTGAGGTGAGTAAAGAAATGAAGGAAAAAAGCAATAACTCGGGAGGAATAAAATGAGAATTTGTGAGTTTCTGTTCACTAACATTTTGTGTTAATTTATTGTCAATTATACATAATATAATTCAGATCTCGGCAACATTTGTACTAAAAAATATAGGCTCTTTTTACTAAGAACAATAACAATATAATTCTAGCTTGGCATCCTTAATACATTTAATGTCATTGTGGTTAATTTTATTGGTTCTCAAGACTTTCACTTGTGTGTCGTCAAAAGTTTTATTTGTAACGAAATACTGAACGACTCCTTCAATCTCAAACTCTCCCGTAGTAATAAATCCTACGACGATATTTTCCACTATTCCACTATCCTTCTCAATTACTGTGCCAGTGGTAATTTGTGTGACTTTCAGTATTGAGCATTGCGGAGCTATTTTGAGATCCTCATTAATTTTCTTTACTACTTGATCCGACGCTTGTATTAGAATAGGATCGTTTAAAGATAGAGATTTAGGAATTGTGCATGGACAAAAATCATTGGGGATCCCAATGTCAGAACACGAGTTTTCAATTGGGACATCTTCGAGGAAATTTTGGCGATATTTTCTTTTAATTTCTAACCTCGTTTTTGTATCAATAGAATCTTTTGGTGAATCCATTTGGGAAAACATTTCCAAGATATAGTTTAACGTGTTGTAAACCGTATAAGGGTTGGTCAATCTCCTAAAGAATGAATTTCAGTTTCTGTTACTTTGTGGTTTAGGTACGAGTTCAATATGTATACCTTGCATTCATTTCTAACGCAGCTTGCCATTCAGGGAAAATTTCTCGAATCCAAGATGGGAGTCTAATCCACATGAGAGGAGTTTTATCTTCATAAAACCCTAAGAGGGTCTCACGAAATGGACCAAATCTGTAGCCTACAACACATCGTATTATAATAGTATTATTATTATATAGAACATGAATTACTATGATAGATATGTACATACATACCATGATCTCCCATAAATACAAAAATTGTATTTTCCAGAAACCCCTTCCGTTCAATGTTTTCAATAAATTGAGCATACGTGTCATCTGACAACTGGATATAGTTAATTCCCCCGTGAGATAAATCAGTGCTCCATGACAGACTGTAAACGGGCGTTTTATTTGCGTGACCAAGTTCCAGCACTGACTCCACGTACGAGAGAATCATTTCGTCATTTGTTTTCTGGCCAATGCAATCCATGTATTCTCTCTGCAGTTTTAAATTTAATGGTTTTTAAAAATTAACTAAATTCAAATTTCATGTTACAAACCCGAACGACGTAGAGTGGAGGGTGGCCAAAATCATGTGCAGAAAGAAACATTGGTCGCAAGTAAAAGTCAACTGGCTGCTTAACAAAACCAGTTTTAAAATAATTGTAAATGGCAAGAACGGGAGAATCTTCTGAATGGGCAGTAATATAATTTGCCATGTCAAATCTTTTCCAAATATATGGACAGTCATCTTGCTTGTTCCAAGGCGTTTGGAAGCAAATCTTTTTTAAATCTTCCTCACTATAACCGGTTGTAAAAGGGACTAGATTGGGAAAAGTGTTTTCACCAACTTTTGTATACCCAAAAATTTCCACTGCTTCAATCTTTTCCAACATCTTTAATGTTTTGAACATGTTCCGTCTAAAATTAAGTCTAGCCGTTGAGTCAAGGCCCAAAATTAAAATATTAGGAGGCCGATTTTCATCTTTGTCTCGAGATTTCCAATAATCAAGTTTTCTCTTGATGTTGTAATATCTTTCTCTTCCGATACTTTCCTTCTCGTGGATGGCAATTGCATGATAACCTCGATAAGCTGCTGCAACTGGAATAAATTTGAGCCATCCACATTCCACGACAATAAATTCATGAGAAATTTCGGTTTCAGGAGAACTGATTGAAATACAGCTCGAGTATCTAAATAAGGCAATTTATGTAATACTCAATTCTCATATTCAATATCTTTTCATATAAAAAATAGTGTTTACTTTATTAAATTGTCTGCATTTGCAAGTTTCTTTTCGTCCTTTTCTTCTTCTTCAGTTAGTCTGACTCTTTGTATGTATTTGTAGCAGCAAAATCCTCGTCCATACCAATATCCATCTAACGATACTTGAGTTGTGTTAATCATCAGTTTCTGAAAATTATTTTTATATAAAACCGTTTATAAACAAAGTTAAAATTTTTTGCATATTTCACCTTATTTTTAATGTACGACCAATTGTAATGCGTTTTCTTGCAATCTTCTATTGGCTTGGCTTTGTCAACGAAAGGTCTCACATCTTCATCAAATACATCGAAATCCGGAATTTGGCACTTGGGTGTGTCTATTATCAATCCGAGATTTGAAAGTCGTGAAGAAAATTGGAAATCTAAAATTCATAAAAGCATGTAAAGATTCATCGATAAATATTCCAACAATAAAATTATATAAGAAGACTTTACAATTTTTCTTGGAATGAGACTTTTCACTTTGTTGAGTTGCAAGGTCCTTCGAATCATTTTTGTTGGAAGCATTTTTAAGTAGGTTTGATCTGTAAGAGTAAAAGCTTCTTTCCCTCCCTGGGTTTGGCTTGTCGTCGGTGACGAAATAGCTTATCAAGTAGGTTAAATATACCACACAAACCACAAAAAGAAGTAGACGAATGTTTTTGGGAGTTGATGCAACTCTGCGACGGTTGAGGACTCGCATTGAGCCGGCATTAGAAGTGGTCTGCTCTATTTTACCAAATTGCTATTATTATAAGTATCGATTTGAAAAGACAATTGCATCTGGTTTTGCACAACTTCTGTTACTATCAAACTGCCTCCATAATTGGCTGCTGTTGCGGACTATTTAAATGGTTGCTAATTGAAGTTTGACTAAGTATTTACATGGTACCTTTCAGGCTCTATGAAGGTATTTCGTGCCCTATCAACGGGAATGCAAAAAAATAAGATGAGTTGGCTGTCTAATTTTTGTTAATTAAAGAGAGAGCAATTAAATAGATCCCAACTAATGCTAATGCCACTAGATAACTGAGGTTGAAGAAAGAAAGGCTATTTTTACAACTATTTACTTCTAATATGTTGAATATACGGCTTTGTTTTATTGTGGGTGGCTGCATATTGTTCCGTGCCATTCGTATTTACATCTACATGTGCCAGTAAATAAACCTGCATCCAATTATTCCAATGAGGCATTCAGTCCGTGGTAAATGTTATGTAACCTAATTTGTCATGTATAATATTTAACTGAATTACTATTTATCTTATATAAAAGTTATTGTAGTATATGTATTGGTTTATCGCCTTATGGCTTGATAATTTTTTTTTATCCTTTTATCACTAAAGTCTGGATACAAAAGTAAAATTTTAACATTGTCATTCGATGTATCCGTCCGTCATAACTTTTCCTAAAATCCTAATGTGCTATTATATTTGAGTATTTGATACGAGTTTGGTTTTCCAGAAAATATGGTGAGCAAAAATTGTGGGCGTATATATAGAATTATAAATGAAACCCTTAATTTTATTGGTCTTTGTTTATTTAGCAAGTTCTCTTATCTCATCATACAAATACTACTGAGGGCAATAACAAAAAAGTTCTAAGAATGGATCATTAATACATTTTACATGCTCTTGATTAATTTTGCTAGCTCTTTGAACACTTGGTTGATCACTAAACGTTGCATTTGGCACATAATAGTCTATTTCAGCTTCAATTAGAAAATCACCGGGGATAGTAAGAAAAGCGACAATGTACCTTTTAACAAAGGATTTGTCCATCACTGCACCAGCCACGATCTTTATCCAGCTCAAACTCGAGCATTTATTAGGAATAGGGTTTAGTTTGAGATCAGAGTTAATTTTGTCTACGGCTTTTGTAGCCCCTTGCAATAGCAAAGGGTCATTGAGGTCGGCGGATGTTAAAGAATAACATGCACAATATCGATCTGGAACACCCACACTCCCACATGAATTGTTTTCTGGAACTATGCTAAAGAAATGTTGGTCACTAAACTGTCTCTTTGGAACATCTTTAACATTTGTTTGCATCGAGGATGTGGAGGTAAAAGTCTGAATGATATGATTAAGAGTCCAGTAAAAGTGGTACGGAGAAGTGAGACGTCTGATAACAAAACAAATAAATATAGGAATAATAATGCTAGTATTTTATAGAAAATTAAATAAAAATCCTATTACCTTGAATTAATTTTTAAAGCTTGCTGCCACTGAGGAAACTTGGATTGGATTCTTTCTGGCAGTTTTATCCAAAGATTAGGCAGCTTGTCCTTTCAATTTAAAATTAATTAGTTAATTCAGATAATTCATTTATTTATCCTACCTCGTAATATCCTATAATCGTCTCGCGAAATTGTCCATATCTATAACTATATGAAAAATTAGATATCTATTAATCGATTATTATTATATTGCATTATTACCCATGATCGCCCATAAAAATGAAAATCGTGTTGTTGAGATATCCTTTGTCCAATATTGATCCTATGAAATTTGCGTAGGTGTCATCCGACAGCTGAATCATATTGAAATCACTGTGTGGCAATGTCGTACTCCACGAAAATGAGAAAATTGGAGCCTTGTTTTTGTGACTAAATTCCAAAGTTGATTCCAAGTACGATGTTATAGCTTCGTCGTTTGTTTGATAGCCTATGCAATCAAGATGGTCTGCCTAATGAAGTCAAAGGTTTATTTCTGTGACAGAGATTCTTTTATTTTTATTAAATACCCGAACTAAATTTAAGGTGTATGGGTTTCCAAAATCATGAGCCCCTAGAAATAGTGGTCTTCCATAAAAGTCCACTGGTTGATTGGCAAATCCAGCTTTCAAGAAATTAAATCCCGTAAAATCTGGAGAATCTTCTGTATGTGCGGTTAAGTAATTTGCAGCATCAAACTTTTTCCATATGAATGGACACTACATATATTTTTTAGTTTATAATTATTCCAATTTGTTAAACACTAATATTATTCTTGTACCTCATCTTGATAATCCATAAGTGAGGGTAGACACAATTTCCTTATCTCACTCTCTTCATACCTTTTGATAGTTCATTGGATCAAATCAATAAATTCAAATTGAAACTGAATTAAAGAAATAAACAGATCTCTTACCCAGTAAACATTGGCATGAAATTGGGAAATGTGTTCTCGCCGACTTTTGTATACCCAAAAATTTCCACCGATTCAATCTCCTTCAACATCTTTAATGTTTTGAACATGTTTCTTCGAAAATTGAGTCTAGAGGTGGAGTCTATTCCAACTATCAAAATGCTGGGTGGAATTTCATTTTCAGATCTTAAATCTGATGCGCGTTTGGCCTCCCAAAAATCTAATTTTTGTTTAATAATATTTTCTCTTGGATTCTTGTCTATCGCAGCTATGGCATGAAATCCTCTGTAATGAGGTAAAGTGTACCTGGTCCAAGAACATTGTACCGTTATAAACTCTGCGTAAATTTTTGTTCGTTCGGCAACAATCTCATAACATTCAGAGTATCTGCAAGTTTTTCAAATAAAAAATTATTTCATTTTCCCCAAAAATTTGTTTCAATCCTTACGAAACAGATAAATCAGCCTTTTTATTTGCGACAAGTTCTGGCCCATTTTCTCGGCGGATAATTTTATAGCAGCAAAATTCTTTATTGAACTGATATCCGTTTTTGTTCATATTTTCAATATTAACTACCAATACCTAAAATATTTTTCTATATTTATGATTATTTTAAAGAATTTGTTCGCATACATCTTTATCAATGTGTGTCCAATTATAGCTGTGTTTGTCACATTCAAAAGAAGCTGGAGATGAGAGTAATGGCAAAATTTCCTCGTCAAAAATATCAAAATCGGTAATTTTACAATGACTAGTATTAACTATTAGACCCATGTCTTTTAGTCTTTCGGCATTAAGAAAATCTGAAACATGAGACAATAAAACTTTAATTTTGTAGCATTTTATTCAATTTTTCTAAAGCATACTCACAGTTTTTGTAGAGTTTATGGTGGTTTGCTCCATTTTCTCCGACATTTCCATATCTTAACCATTTTTCTCCAAAAAATAAAACAATTAACAGTGAGAGAAATGTTAGTGCAGTCACAAATATAAAAAGTCGTTGAGCACTTTTTGGGTTAAATTTGATTCCGATTCCGATTCCGATTCTAATATTTCCTTTCATCTTTCCATTTTTCATGGCACAACTAAACTGTACATTAGAATGAAGGCTGCAGTATAATATTTGAAATTATTTAACAAGAAAAGTTAGTATGAAAAACTTTAAGAGTAAAGAAAGCCCAGACAACAAATCAAAACGTGCATCACAGGCCTTGGCCATATGCGAATTTGTTTATCTGTATAAGTTAGGATGGATGAGTGCAAATGTATGTAGACAGGTATTTGTTAGGTAAACGTTTAAAGAGTCAGTCATACTGCCTGCCACTAATAACTTTGTCAGGAGAGTATCTTATCCAGTGTTGCCTATATACGATAGATAATGATGGTGTCTATATGGTCTTCGAGTTAAAATAATAAATGCAATGGAAGCGAGAGTTTATGACATTGGAGGATGTGCAAATGAATAATTCAAAAGATTTTGGCACTGCTCGTATTATGGCTATTGCAGGAAGGAAAAAGGAAATTAAATTGTGCAAAAGTGTTGAACGGTGAACCACAAACGGGAGAAAGTATAAAATTTTACAGATATGTATGGGTCGATATGGGTTGGGGTGAAAGTGGAAACTTTCTCTTGAGTTTTATATACGAAGAATTGCATGAATATGAAAATAAACGCTTTAATACGTTTTATAGACAATTTAAACAAGGCTAAAGTGAGATCATTTTTGTTAAGCATGCATTAATCTCAATAATTGAATAACGTACTACAATTCCTAGAATATAAATTTTGAAGTAAACTTTAGTACATGTGCTTGAGGTTTGTTCCGTTTAAATGGAAGATTAGAAGTAAAGTTTGGGTTCAATTCCAGTAAAGTTATTTGGGTTGATGATCCATGGAATAAATTTTGAAATTTCTGTGTAAATTCCTGGTTTCCCAGCTTGGCCACACAAAAATCCTGATGATGCTATTCCAGCAAAGAATCTGTAGCCAGTGTTGTCGCAAATCATTGGCCCCCCTAATAAATAATTATATTGTTATTGTTTCAAACAAATGTGACGAACCTGTGTCTCCCCTACGGTAATTATAAGAGCAGTCCATTGATAAAATTGGTAATTGATAAATATACATAATTTTATAACAATTATAATATTTTTGTTAGCATCGATAATTTTATACGAACCAGCAAGAATCAACTCCGCCCTCGGCAAGTCCTGCACAAATCTGCAAATTGATATTAAAGAACTCTGGATAGATATTCCAGCACAAGTTTTTCTCAACAATGGGAACTTCTGCCTAGAATTTAAATTAAAAGTTATTTTAAGTTATGCCATTAATTAAGACTAGAGTTAAAACCTTTTGCAAAATATCCGAGTTAATTTCGTTTTCGGTAGATCCCCAGCCAGTTATGATGCAATTGCCAGAAGAAGGGGCATTTGCAGGTGGAATTTGTGCCCAGTAAACGTAAGAAGAGGCTTCAAATGGGGGATAAACTTCAATTCTTGCAATGTCATTTACGGAATCTCTTCTAAAACATATACAAATAAATAAATAGCCTAGAATTATTACAAACAACTCACGCGTTGTAAAGTTGATGGGTGATGACATTTTTTAGATCTACTGGTCTTATTTGTTGTCCTATTTCATTGATGTTGGAAATGTTATTAGCACCAGCTATAATTTTGATGGTATTTGCCGGATACAAATAAAAATTATCCACGCTGACAAAATTATATAGTTATTATAAAATTATAAGTATATTTATAAAGTTATAAAATTACCAGTGGGCTGCTGTTATAATTACGGTAGGGGAAACCAATGTACCTTAATAAAGTAAACCAAAAACCAATGATTATTCAGCCAATTTGCTGTTTAATAAAATCAGAGATATACCCCCGCAGACAACCGTATGAGGCTGTCCAGAACCGACAAGTGAAGGAGCAGTAATGGCAACCTGCCACTTGAATTCTCCTAAGGAGAGAGTAAATTCCATAATTTTCAAAAGTCTATGGAATATTCCAAAGGATTTGCAGTACCATGAAATGCATCTTCTCCCCCGTAAATCAATGTCCTGCCAGGTCTTGCACCCACTGCAGCTATCCAGACAAAAGCAATAAATAAAACGACGCTTTGCAACTTTCTTCTGGACATTATATCAAAAATGTATCTTTAAAAATTTCAAAGTTTATAGCTATCTAATAACTCGATCTGGAATATCTGGATTGCGATAAAAACTGAACTGACTGGAGAAGGTCACTCAACGTTTTATTCTCTTTGGAAAATCCACTCAATCAAAGAATGTGATTAGGCTAATACTTTCGGTATCATGATAACTTCATATTTGGATGTAAATAAAGCGTTGATTTTGCTATATTTTTAAACAGCAAAAACGTAATTGACGACTAACTAAGTATAGTACTAGTTGTTTAAAGAAGAAATACAATATTTGCTATTTTGAATGCTCAGACATTTTTTGCATCGCATTTTCACCAAAGCAAAGGTTAATCTTTTCATACATTTCCGAAATTCCTTTAAAACAATATGCACGCAACATTCACGTGATTGCATACATAAAATAAAACGGTGCATAAATATTAAATAGCATCCGAATAATTAGTTCATCTTCAATAGTTAGCACTGTAAACTGATTAATGTTTGTTGAATTGCTCATTTTTTGACATTTATTGCTCATTTATCATTTCTATTATACAAGTTATCCGAATGAAGTGTTTATTTCTCTGCTTTATTGTATGTATTTTAATTCACCCAACTCTAACAATATTCAAGGGATTAACATCATGACAGTTTTAAAATGTGGCTTACGTGTATAATAATCACTAAAAAAAATTGGGATTTCTGACTCACAACGGAAAAAGCAAATTTGGGCCTTTGAGAAATGCAGTTTTAATCAAATGTTGAATATGAGATCATTGCCATTCTTTTGTTTCATGTTCACGGTAAACAATATACCTAGGTATATGTATATGTACCTATACAATATAATCCATTATTATGAATAATTACAACTTCAGACTGTCAAAAAATTGTTAAAAATAGAAAAGTATTTTTCTCACAGTTAAAAATAGAAAAACAGTTTTGTTTATCAAGAAAATCAAATAGCAATGGCATTTGATGTCGCCTTACTTATAATAATATTATTGGGTAAATCATCTACTTACTAATGACTAGCCGATGCGTGGTATTGACAATTGGAAATCTTGATTTATTATTTTATTCTACCTGGATTATTTAATATTCTGAGAACAACTTCATTCGCCAAACCATTTAAGGGTATCCATCCTACATCACAAAACTCTTATATTGTTTGATTTGATTTTATACCTGACTTGATCTACTTCAGTTCCAATTTTCTTCACCTTCGCGAACCAGTTTTCTTCTTATACATAAATGACGCATCTTCTTACTGGAAATAATATTGACCACACCGTTTCTAAATTCTGATATGCAAATATATTAATGACGGGTTGGGAAAAAAGTGGAATGAAGATGATAAATACAAGGTGCCAAATATTTCGTCTTACAGTAGATTGCTATAAAATTCTGCTGTGTGATAAATATTTGTGGAAAAATGAGATTTAAAGTGTATCTGACACTTTGCTTGGCATTTTGCGTGTCCGTTGAGGGGACTGGACATTTCCCTTCAGTTGGTGGGTCAATCTCGCGATATACAGCCACAACTCCGAAGCCAAACCAACATTTTATTCCGGCAACGGAGGTTTTAGTGACCTTTGCTAACCGACCAAAGCCAATACCGCATGATTATGATCCGAAAATTGACACTAACAATAATTTGGATAATGATAAACAAGAGGGATTTAATCTTTTGATCCAGAATTTCTACATTGTAACAGATCCAATAACGAGAGAAACATCTTTGATTCCCAAGCAAAACTTTTGGGAAAAATTTGGAAATCGTATGGTTTACAATCACAACCATGGTCAAAAATACGGTTCAACAAATTATCCTAATCATTATGCAAATGGTTACAACAAGGGATATTACCAAGATCTCAATAATCATCAAGAGAGGTCTAGAAGAGTTCGGAGATTTGCCGTAAACCAACGTGATGAAGAAAATGTAAGTTTTCTGGAAAAACAAGATCATGAGTATGACAGCGTTGAAGATCTTGATATTGATGTCCGTCGAACTGAATTTGCAAACGATCAAATTCAAATGCAACAAGAAAATGATTCAGAGAACAATGATCCATTCGTTAACATTGCCTTATTGGATGAATCAAATCAAGTAAGGCCTGAATTTTTGCAAAATGAAATTTCGAAAGGAATTGAAGAAGACAACACTAATTATGGCTTCAAGTCATCAACAGATTTGTTCAAAGCGTTTTTCCCGACGACGCAATTTAGCAGGAATAACATGATTTATACTTATGCATTCTTTCGTCCTCCGCCTGAAAAAGAAGAGCAAAATGAAGATAATTTGAATACTACTGTAATTACACCACTGGCAGTTGAAGAAACTTCCAATTCCACAACTCCATCAGAGTCAATTACCGTTGAAACTACTGTTGCGGATAAAGAAATTGAGATTGAGACAACCACTAACAATGTTGTAAACGAAGGTGAAACTCAAACACAAAAGGACGATGACACAACCAAAATTCAATTTGATGATGGCTTTACTCCAGCTCCCTCAAAATAATTTCAACGGAATTATATATATATTTACTCTTTGCTAATATTCTACTTTTCAATAAATTTTCATTGCATTTACAAAAGTAGCGTACTTCTTAAATTGTTTAAACATTCAATATTTTTATATGGCATATGCATAATGTGCACATGTTTAGCTTAATTTCTTTGGAACAAATTTTAATGCAGCAGAGTTGACACAAAACCGTTCACCAGTTGGTTCTGGTCCATCTTCAAAAACATGTCCCAAGTGTGAATTGCACTGAAAAACATATAAATACGCTGATTAAGAATGAAAACACAAGAACATGTTTAATTGAAAGATATAGATGCATGGCTTACATGATTACATAAAATTTCATTTCGGACCATTCCATGGCTAATATCCTTTCGACGAATCACATGTGAATTGTTTGACGAGTCTTCAATTGACGAAAAGAATGAGGGCCATCCTGAACCAGAGTCATATTTTGTTTTGCTTGAAAATAGCTCCGATCCGCAACACACGCAAGAATAAATCCCTTCCGCTTTATGAGTGACATATTTTCCGCTGAATGGCTGGAATTAAGTTTCAAATGGAAAGTTGGTTGGAAAGTTTCAATTTGTAGCATGTACATTCAAAATACTTTTACTGTTTGGATACTATTAAAATGTTATCTTACAGGTTCCGTGCCCCCCTCGCGCGTACAAAAATAACTTTCAGGACTCAATCGCTTAGCCCACTCTTCGTTTGGGATTAGTTTAGGATTTTCTGACCATTTAGGATCATTTTCCTCAGTTTTAAAGCATGATCCTATAAATAAGTAAATTAAAAAGTAACCAGTCATCGGGTCCGATCATTAATGGATTAAAAATTAAGATATGTACGTGACTCGTGAGAAGTCTATGGAAAATTTTACCAGATAGGAAATAACTGGTTCAAAGGAGCGGAGCCTGACCTCCGTGAACTTTTAATGGTCAAGAAGTCGCGTATGTTATTAAACATTTGATATATGCTAATATATGTATATTAAGTGTTATTGACAAATTTGACAATGAAGTCAAGTTGGGACCATTGCTATTTTTTTTCCTTTGCAGACTATCGTTTCAAAAAAAGGCAAAAGGCACGTATGAAAATTGTCTTACTTGATGTATGAATCTGTCGAACACAATCAACTTCGGGGATGACAAAAAATCTTGTCCGAGAGACACCTGCAGCTGAAGTTCTTGTCCCGGTGACAACTTTGGCCAGCACAGATATAAAAGCCTTCCGAGAAATCATTTTTTTTCTTTGAAAAAAGTCCTACTGAAATGAATTGAGATGTAGAGTTGTTTGCCTGAAGATAAAGTTAAGACTGACTCGAAGAAGTTTTCTCCAGTTGCCAGTTGACTTATCCAGTCAGAATAATTGTAGCTTGAGTAATGAAAAATGTACAACAACTCTTTATAAGATCAATCTATCTATGAAAATAAGTGAGTGGGTGTTGTGTAATTCCAAAATTCAAATGTCGCATAACTATGCAAGTAAATAATTTCTAGAGCGTTTTGTATTACAGCTAAGCTGTCAATTCATTGATAGTATCAATTTGATACCTAACCTTTTTTGACAAATGTCTAATTAGAACTGCTTTAAACTGGATTATGTATCCTAATTCGTTTTATTTGTTCATCTAATCAATTAAATCTATTTTTAGTTTCCAAACATGACAATTATAGCAGTCAACTTGCAGTCATTTGTGTAGGATGAAAGTGAAAGAAACGGAAGAATCTCATTTTGTCCTGATTCTACGAAGTTGTTGACATTGATTTGACTTTACACTTTTACTTCAACGCGAAACAAAGCTTTCACTTTCATAAAACAATTTGGTAAGAGACAAAATTTTAATGTAAGTTTAACTTACCTGACGTTTAATATTTTTGATTTGGACTCCACAATCTGTTATCTTCAACTGAAGGAGATCAGATGAACTCTAAGAAACCAATTTTGAATATTTTTTCTAGTAGAAATAGTGGAAATAACTTTTTCGGAAATTTTCGTAAAATCATGGCGTCCTCTTCGTCAACAAAACTGAATCGGCTTCAATTTGGTACTATTATAATTGTTATAATTACAATAAATTGTTATTATAATTACTCTTACGATTGCAGAAAAGTCCCCATACCTTTTGCAACACAAGGCAAATCCTGTGGACTGGTAAGAACAATCAAAACTAAAAACCGTTTTAAAAGAAGCTTGATTATAAAAACATTTTTGAAGGTACCCTTGGGGCGAGGAAGCATTTGAACTTGCCAAGTCGCTGAACAAGCCGATATTTCTCTCCGTGGGATATAGTACTTGTCATTGGTACAAAAGACAACACTAGTTTCGAAAACTAACAACATTTTCAAGATCGTTAATCAATGGTTAATAAATTATACAGGTGCCATGTAATGGAACGGGAATCTTTTGAAAATGAAGAAGTAGCCAAAGTCATGAACGAGAAGTTTATAAATATCAAAATGGATCGAGAAGAACGTCCAGACATTGATAAAATTTATATGACCTTTGTTCAAGCTATCAGCGGAAGTGGTGGCTGGCCAATGTCAGTTTGGATGACACCCTGCTTAAAACCGATTTATGGTACCTTCTTCAATCATTAATAGTTAATTATGGAGCCACTAAAAATATTAATTTAAAAATAATCGACATCATTTTGATGACAGGGGGTACATATTATCCTCCAGACAATAGATATCATGGACGCCCTGGTTTTAAATCTTTGCTGGAGACAATATTCGAGCAGTGGGACGATAATGAAGAAAAGTGTCACGACTCTGATAACAAGATTTTGGAAGTTTTAAATCGATCAGCTTCGCTTCCTGCAAGCGGGGTTGTCACTGAAGGAGTCCCAGCAGCTTCCAAATGTTTGCAACAGTTGACAAGGACGTATGAACCATCCTTTGGAGGCTTTTCAGAACATCCAAAGTTTCCTCAACCTGTAAACCTGTTGTTTCTTATGGACTGGGCCGTGAAGAATTTGGAAGATTCAAATAGGTTCTCAGTTGTCAAAATGGTCGAGACGACCCTGAAAGAGATGGCTAAAGGTGGAATCCACGATCATATTGGACAGGTTACCACAAGTTCATTTAAGCAAAAGTTAAAAGTAAGAATAATCTAATTAAAATTCAATTGCAGGGGTTTGCAAGGTACTCAACGGACAAAAAATGGCATGTTCCACATTTTGAAAAGATGTTGTACGATCAAGCTCAACTCGCTGTGGCATATGGAAATGCTTATTTGTTGACAAAACAAGAATTTTATGCAGAAATTGTTCGGGATATTCTGAGCTATGTTGGAAGGGATTTAAGTCATCCTGATGGAGGATTTTATTCAGCTGAAGATGCTGACTCTCATCCCACATTTGATTCCAAAGAGAAAAAAGAGGGAGCGTTTTATGTTTGGAAAGAGTCGGAAATTGATGAAATTTTAGGAGATAAACAGCTATCAAATGGAAAGGCTAAAGTAGCAGATGTATTTAAACTTCGATATGGAGTAAAACAAAAAGGAAATGTAGACCCTTTCCAGGATCCTCATGATGAGCTTAAAGAACAAAATGTTTTGTTTGAGGCTACGTCAATTGCAGGATTTGCCAAAAAGTTTGAGTTACCCGAAACTGAGATAAAAGATGCTTTAAACGAAGCACGAACAATTTTGTTCAATTATAGAAATACAAACAGACCACGACCAGGCTTGGATTTCAAGTTTGTTACAAGTAATATACTCATTTTCTTCTTAGATTCTAATTTCAGCACTCTTAGTGCAGCAGCTTTAAACTTTGGTTTCTTAAATTGTTATTTAGGTTGGATGGGTTTGATGATTTCTGGATATGCTCGATCGGGACTTGCTTTAGATTTTAAAGAATATATCGATAGGGCAGAAAAAGCAATGGAATTTTTGACTAAACATGTTTTCAAGTCTGATGATAAATGTGGATTTGATTTATTGAGATCCTGCTATCGTGACGATGAAAATAGCAATGTCGTCAACTTAAAAACTCCGATTTATGGATGCGTGGACGATTTCTGTAACCTTGTCGCAGCTTCCATTGACTTGTTTGAGGCAACTGGGGAAGTTAAATATTTGCAACAAGCAATCAAGGTATATTTAAACAGCATAAGACATTTATTTTAAATTATTTGTTTAATTGAATTTAATGTTGATATAATTTACAGCTACAAACTAAGCAAGATGAGCTGTTTTGGGATGAAGAAATTGGAGGTTATTTTACAAGCAGAAAAGGAGATCCTTATACAATTGTTAGGATGAAAGACGGTAAGAATATTTTACAAACACAAATATGCGAATAAAATATAAATTTGGTTTTTTAGATGACGACGGAGCCGAACCCTCATCAAACTCTACTTCCGTCGTCAATCTAATTCGCCTACACTCTTTACTTCAAGAAGAAAAGTATTCGGAAAAAATTGAAAAGCTACTAAAACAATTTTCTGATAGAATATCCAAAATCCCTATTACTCTGCCCTTGCTGACATCAGCTTTAACATCATACGAAAAGGGGCCTGTAATTTTGGTTCGTGTTCATTTGGGAGACAGTCCATCATCAGGTGAAAATTTGAGGACATTACTTCCTGTGGCAGCTGCAATTATTGATGTCAACGCCAAAAATAGAGATGCAATAACACAACTATTTCCTGTAGTAAAACAAATTGTGTCGGTTCCAGAAAATTCAGACAAAACATTTTTTATCAAAGGAAAAGACGCTGCTCCGATTCTAGTTAAATCAAGTCAAGAACTCATTAAATTGTTGTCTTAAATCTATAATTTTCATGCTCATGGAATAAATCAAATTAAAAAGAAAAATAACTTAACGAGTTGCGTACAATTTTATTTCAATTGTATAGGGAATACGACTTATTATTATTGCTTTGATTTACTTTGAGCACCTAAGGCAAGACAATATTGCTTTCGTTAGCTTTTACCACGATTTTAAATAATTTATAAGTATCTATTTTATATCACAATACATTATCAAAAACGAAATAATAATACAGCACACTTGTTTATAACGACTTAATTCGCAAAGTTTTATGACTAAATCAACCAAATCTTCTCACTTTCAAAGGAATTCCATTTATAATTTTGACGGCTTCAGTTATATAATTTATTACGTCATTGTCCTTTAAAATTTGCATGTGGTCAACTCCTGAGAACTCTCTGTGGAAAATTTGCTTTCCTTTTTCGTCGTGCTTTGACAATTTTACTCGCTTGTTTTTCATTTTCCTTCTATTTCTTGTAAATATCTTTTTCTCGGTTCCAATTTTTTGTGGCCATCTCAGACATCCACGCAGAGATCTAATGTTGACAGTTCCATCCCCATTTCCAAAATTTAGTGTTGGGTTATCTGGAAAATGCTTTTCTTCTGGGTAGTTCATGCTAAACAAACAGTTTCATTTATAATATAGAAAAAAAAATATATAAATTGTTTGTTTGATAATGATTTTTACGTTTCAACAGTTGAAACGCCTTGACCATGTAGGCAATGAACTTCCACTCCAGGTGATTCGAATTTTCCCAATAAATTTCTTGTGTCCTTATACATTTCTCCTCCAACTATTTCACAAAAAACACATTTCTCAATGAAATTATATTAAAAATATGCAAAAATTTACCTTCATAATCCATGTCATGAAAAAACCTTTCTGTAAAACGAAAATCATTTATAATTTAGCAAATCGCTCATCTGTTAAAATAATTACCCAAATCATTGACCGTGTAATTTCCTTTCCCAGCAGCGGAGACAACAACTTCATCCTTGTCCCAGAAAAGATGCGAAGGTAACAGAAAAGCAGTGGATCTATAAACACCAACAAGTCAGATTTTTCGCTTTCTAATATCGATTCAGCGATTCTTACGGAGATGTTTTTTGAAACCCTTTTAATGTATGAGCCGGGAGTACATATACGCCCAAGTCGTCGCCTAGAACGATTTTAAATTAAATAGAAACTGAAATTATCTGAAAAGTTGATTCTTAAGAGTACCAGCCGCAAAAACTTTCCAGGCTTTGACTGATCCACCCCAAGGAGCAGCTAAAGTAATTATGGACTAAAAAAAACGAGAATTTCATTAAAATATCATAATGCCATAATCTAATATGAGTGAATAACTGTTCCCTACACGTATGTATTTATCTTTCCACTTTTGTTCCTGTTGATGGAGAAAGTAAAGCGTCCAAGGCCCTCCCATTGAGTGAGATATTAATATCTAATGAGATATGTGAGATTAATGACATTAATGACCTGGAGAAATTAATATAATACCACAGAATTATTGCCCCCGTTGAGAAAAGAGTCTTCAATCAATTGTTTAAAATCCACAAACCATGATGCCATTTCATTTGGGGCTTTTCTGAAGTCATAAGGCGCACCTGTTTAACATTTTAACCTCAATTAATACATTCAAGAAAGCATTGTTAATAGTATGTTTATAAGCACCTCTGATGTCGTTGTCTCGAATGTATCCAAGTGGAATCAATGATTGCTCAACTGCAAAATAATAAAATTGCATGTTAATTTGATCGTTGTCTCATTCTCGTATATCTGTAAAGTTTAAAGTATGTACCAATGAACTTGAAATAAAGTCCAGGACTGGCTTCGGAAGGATCTAGGAATTCGACAGTAGACGTGTTTCCAAAACCTGGGACACGTATATCAACCCCTGGAGAATTTTCTGTGGTCCTTGTCGAATAGTTGTACACAAGTCGTACATTGTCAATCTATTTAAAAGATGCAAAAGTCTGACAAAATTTGTCTCATATATGAAATGCTATAATTATTTAGTGTTACCCAACAATCAATGATAACAGGCACAAGAAGTTCCATATTCAGCCTGAAAAATTACTCTGGGTTAATTATTGTATTTTTTTTAGTCAAAGAAGCAAATTGAAGTAGAAATTAGTAACCATATATTGAAGTACTCTTCCGTATTTTTAGTACATAAGTAGTGGACAGTTGTAGGCTTATCCAGCTTCGCATCCAACTAAAAACAAACCAGATATTTTTTTGCATTGCTTTGATATTTTTTTAATTGATATTGAGACAAACCTGTGAGCCTCCATCGCCAGGAACTATATATCAAGAAATTAAATCATTATGAAATAATAATTATATAAAGATGAAGTTGAGACTTCTTGAGACGTATAATAAGTATTTAATAAATTTTGTTTAAATTACCCAATATCACTGGATGAAGTCCTTCCACATTTTCAACCACAAAAACAAAGAAAATGAAAGCCAAGAAGGGATTCGCCAAAACGGTCATAACACTGGCAAAATTTTATCCAGTGAAATGATATGAGAAAATATTTTTTGTGCTCTTTTATACTGTAAAATTTACAGTCCTTTGAAGCAACTTCAAGTTCAAGACCCCAGCAGATGATGGTAATGAAAACTTTATATGAGAAAATAGTGTATTTGTAAGAAGAATCCTCTTTCACCAAGTCAAAGGCAAGGATTGATTGCCTCGAGTCTGGAATTCCGTAAAAAAAGGCTACTATAAATTGTGTATAGAACGTCATGCACAAAAAAGAACACGCAAAAGCATGAGATTCTCTTTCTCTTCATCCATGCAATACATAGAAATAGGAACAATAATTTCATTCACAGAGAAATTATCAAACACTTGGCCCTCGTGACCTGTGACACAACCATTCTTTTCATGTCTCTCCTTGGTCAATAGGACATTGGACGATGATGGACAAATAAACACTTGGTAGTAAACTATTTTTATGAATAAGAAAAATACACTTCCGAATTTGAGATTAAATTGGTATTGGCTTGAACAAATATGAGTGCTTGAGCACTAACAGAAATAAGTTATTTTAGTAATATTGTAAACCAAGTTATAATATTATTATTTTAACCTTTTTTACTTGTGATTCCTTTCATGATAAAGAAATGTGGTTATGCAAACACTTCCTTTGTCGTGGGGAAAATTTCCTTCCTTCCAGCTTGTAAAAAAAGTTATTTATGAGTGTTGCATGTTAAATTTGAAATTGGGGTTTAATTGTAATTTTCCTCTGCAAAGTTGACCAATCAATATTAATTTTGGTTACCCAAGAATGTCATACCATCGACTCTTTTATAATGATATTGATTATACATAATTGATTGAACCAAATAATAATCATTTAAATTTTATTTCAAATTTTCATAAAACTCAAAACTATGCAATGATATGATGATTTCTATTTAGTGCATTACAATTTCATGCAATTTGACAAAATTGCATAGCGAAATTATGTAATTGCACAATGCATGTTGCATTTATCCCCAGCAAACTCATTCGAACATTTTGAACACAAACTTGAAGTTTTTTTGCTCGATATATTTTTGCGTCGATTACAGTCTATAATCTACAGTGTAATCATTACACCGATCCCTGATGAAATGTTGAAAAAAGTTTGAATGAACTTATCTTCAAGTGACAGGTAACTGTTTTAAATTAGGATAATTCAATCTCAATTAAATTTTCGTAACAATTTTAGAACATACTACAATGGCTTCTTGCATTTCGTGCAGTGCAACTGATGTCGCCGTTGACAAGATCTTATCCACGTGGAATTTTAAGTCAGAGCCAGCAGATGAGCAATCCAATCAACCGCAAGAAATATTAGTTCACGAAGCCTTGTCCACAATTTTTGAGCTTCCTCCATTGACATCAACATTCACGGGATCCGTAAAAGATGTCAAACTGTTTCAAAAATCTGGAAATTTATTGTGCCCATGTTGTGGGGAGTCGTTGGGGGCATTGTACAATGCTTGGAAAAGGTTTATGAGCCTTGTCAAGTTGGAGTCGGAAATTGGGAACAAATTATTGCAACTAAAGAGCAAGAAAAAGCCTTATCATCGTGATGATATAAAAGCCGAACTACCCTCAGTCAAGAAGAAAAGACAAAGCAAAAATAAAATAGCAAAACATGAATCCAAGATTGGAGATGAGATGGAATTTGAGATGCTTCATCAGTTTGATGAATCTGATTCGGATATTAGTGAAAAGATTGGTGGAGGTTATAATAGCAGTGACGATTTTTCAGCTCCAGATTCGCCGATTGACATGGGTAGGATTAAAGATGACGAAATAAAATTATTTTATTAACTTCAAGTCGTAATTTTCAGATATTAGTGAATGTCCACGTAGCCCAAGACCGATAAGAAAATCTTCCGCCCGAAATAAAGACTGGTCAAAATATTACAAAGACGAAGAAGACGACGATTTAAATATTGAAGATGGGGAAGGGGAAATTCAAGGGAATGAAACAGAAGTGACTGCAACAGACGCAGAAGGAAATGACGAAGAACTGAAAATGCCTGAACCTGAAACTCAAGCCATTTTGGAAAAAGTTCAAGTCACTTGGGACGAGGATAAAGACAGAGATTTAGAATTCTTTGATGATGACAGTGATGCTGATTATCTCCCAGATGAAGATTTAGAAAATTTAAGCGTAGCTATAACTGAAGGTCTTTTGGATTTTTAATTACATAATATTCGCAATATTGCATTTTATATTAAAAGTTTATTAATTGTTGTATTAAATTTAGGAACTCATTCAAGATATCAAAAACGCTCTTCGTCAAAAATCCACTCGAAGAGAGTCAAACAAAAAATTTATGAATGTGAAACGTGTGGAAAAATATTTGCTCACAGTTCAAGCCTTCAGAAACATGAACAAACTCATTTGGAGAAGGATAAGGAAGTTTTCCCTTGCCCTTCCTGTTTTAGATGTTTCACAAACGATGCTCATTTGAGAAAACATCGACGAAAAGTTCATGCAGAATACATACCATACAAAACAAAGTCGGGCGTTGACATACTATCTATGTTAGAAGAGAAGAAGAAATATCCATGTCCAATTTGTAATGAAATGTTTCAACGAAATCAGATTCAACTCCATGTAGATACTCACAAAATTGAAAATCCTTGGAATTGTGAATTTTGTGAATCTAGATTTTCTAACTTAGCTGATTCCATTCGTCATAAAAATGTCGCACATCTTCTTAAGCAAAGGGAAAACTGTCAGGTTTGTCATCAAGAATTTAGAACGCCTCAATATCTCAATCGACATCAAGTTACAGTTCATCATGCAAGATCAGATTATGAAGTCTCACCATCCACATCAGATGGAGATTATCAACGACGACAAGAGGAAAATTATATTGAGAATGATGCTGGTGACAACGACGACGAGAATAAACCTTTGGCTGACCGAGCAAAGTTTACTTGCTCAGAAAAATGTGACAAAACTTTTTTCAGACTTGATGCATTAAAAGAGCATTTAATTACACATGGAATTGGGGATAAATTTAAGTGCGAAATTTGCTCAAGGGAATTTACAAGAATATTAAGCAAGCGACGACACATGTATCTTCATTCCCAGCAAAATAACTACAAATGTAAAGAAGAAGAATGTAACAAGGAGTTTAGCCAAAAAGAAGTATTTATTCGCCACCTCAAATCAAGCCACGGGATTCAGTTAGGTGGTTGTGAAATTGTAGCTCTTTGTGAAGGCGATACAAATGATATAAAGAAAATCGAAAAAGAAATCCCGTGTCCTTATTGCGAAAAGCTTGTAAAGAGAGAAAGATTGAGGTTGCATCTTGTCAGTCATACAGGAGAGGTAATAATTTTATACAATACCATTATAATAATTATTGCTTTGAATCTATTGTTTATTTATTTATTATTACAGAAACCACATCAGTGCAAGCAATGCGGTCTCAAATTTGGACTTCGAACAACATTGAGAACACATATCCAATGCATCCACGAAAATTTAAGACGCTATCAATGCACTTTTTGTGAGAAGGCATTCAAGAGATCGAATCATCTTAAAGATCATTTAAAACTACACACAGAAGCGGACAATAAACCATTTACCTGTGATGTTGAATCATGTGGAAGGAGTTTTAGAAGACTAAAGAATTTGAAATCACATATGGTGACTCATGCGAACGAGAAAAATTTCCAATGTGAACAATGCGGAAATTCCTTTTCGCGCATGGACAATATGAGAGCTCATGTAAGATCGGTTCATCAAGGACTACAAATTCGCAAAAAGAGAACAAGACCAAGTAAGAGTGCAAAATCAAAGAAAGCTGCTCAAAATGAGGGAATGATACACTTGGAAGAGCCTAATAAAGAATTAAAAGTTGAAGAAGTTGAAGTTATTGTCCCTTCATGTGAAATTGAAAATTCTTCTTCAACATTAATACTTCCAGCAGACAACATCCCTGTTGCTGGAACGTCTGTAATAGTTAAACCTTCAAAACGAGCTTATCAACCCCGTAAAAGGAAAAGTAAAATTGATCCCCTTGAACTACTAACGGATGACAATCCTCCACCACCCACCACCATTGTTCAAGAAGAAGAAGTGGTGGAACAAGTTAACGTCACCACTGTTGAAACCATGAGCCAGGATACCATTATAATTTCTGCAGAAGAATTAGGGATTGGAAGATCAGTTCAAATCGCAGAGATTCATACAACAGAAGAACAATTTGATGGGAGGACAACAATCGTACAATTGGCTCCTGGTGAAGTATTTCCAGCAGTTGGAGAAGGCCAATTTCAAACCACGTATTATCAGTATTATTATCAAGAGTAAAATTTTATCACACTATCATTAATTTATTTTCTATACTGTTATAAAATACATATAAAAAAACTTTATTCTGGATTTAGATAGACAAAGTAACAAATAAAGTTTCATGACATGCATAGGTAATTTTAGTAAAATTATTTTACGCAATAGTTCTCATTCGATCATTACACTCGTACATTCACTCACTAAATGAGGAGAATAAATTAGGCTGTAGTAGCATTTTATACGAACTGCTTTATCACTTGGAATGAATGATGACATTAAATTACTTGAGGTTTTTTATCGCTCCACTTAGTTTGTTGTAATAAGAGGTTGAAAAGTCCCAGCGAAATTAAAAAATGATTGAGCACTAACTAGAGTTCAATAGTTTGAATGCAAAAATTTGTTTTTTCGGTGATAAGGAGAAACAAAAGACTCATTTACTAATAATCATTGCTCATATATATAAATTACTTGAGTTGATAACATTTTGGATCACTTTCCTAGTATTGCGTTTATTCCAGTTGAATGATTTGGGTGTTAAAGTTCAACCAGCAAATGGAGAGTCTGTTGATGATAATTTAATTAACGGGAAATTACCATCTACTTATTATAAATTATGAATTGGTCTGCACCATCATACATACTATTACATACACAAATATTTCACCATAAAAGCATAAAACTTCTGGGTCTGGATTCATATAAAAGCCTTTCAAAGGTTTATGCAAATAAACAACAACTGAAATATTCCACAAAATTCAACACAACATAATAAGTAAATAAAATCATCCCATTAAAAATTTCAACATTAATTTCTTATGAGGCTGACTCTTCTTGGCCACTTTTATTGAGGGCATAATGAGTGTGAGGCATGCAAAGTAATTGATGGGAGCTGGATGCTTACTGAGCCTGGAGCTGGGAAATTACAGCCTTATTTATAGGCTCTTGTTTGTCTCATTATTACGTAGAATTGCTAAGTGGCTGCTGATGTACTTTTTGTTAGCATGAGTCAATACACACTCGTATATTATCTTATCTCCTCACTTTTTAAAACAGCGAACGACAGCAATTGTTTACCCATGTTTTGGATAAAGTAATTTTTGGCCGTATTTTCATAACGTGGAAGTAGAACCAATATCGATCGAACGGGTTCAAGGCAATTTAACATTTCACACAACCAACTTAATGAAACATCAGACTGAAAGGTCGAATTCCAAATTGATATGCAAATATGTAAACTAAATGCACAGCGTAAAATATCCAGAGCTCTCTCTATAAAAAGCATAATTCCGGATGATGTTGGGAATGAATATGAGGATGCGTGCTTGTTAACAAGCAGATGTGTAACTTAATTACATGCAAAGCGTCGTCATACGAAAATAAATTCTTTCCCTGTCCAATCTAAACTCTAAACCGCATCCGCAAATGTGTGTAATAATAATTCCATGTACATAATGTAACGCTGATAAGCCATTAAAAAGAGCTGTAATAAATTTGTCTTTATTTTTTCTCCACGTGCTCCACGTTTTATAAATTTATCAATTAGGAGCATGGAATCATTTTAATCTAGAGCTAATAATATAATATATTAAAAATACATTTTATCTGTGGTTTATGGCTAAAAGCATTTATAGGTTGTAGTTGACAAAATGAATTTGTCTCCAGTATATTATGTTTTCTAATTACGGGATTTTCCTTGAAACAAGATCCATTGACGCATGTAAACAAATGACCGAATTCGTTTGATGAAATATCAAACAATATCTCGTCAAAAGTATCAAATTCGAGTAATCATTATACGTTCCATTGCCCAATTAAATTATGGCTTGCAAGGGTATAAATTACATAAAGGGAGCAATTAATTTAAATTCCAAACCAGATATGCACCAGACCCACAACAATTCAATGTCAAACAAAGCCATGTCTCATTAAAAGAAGCCGAATTGAGGTATACGCCAAACAATTGAAGTGAAA
The DNA here is from genome assembly GCA_034698145.1 of Proisotoma minuta. Classification (NCBI taxonomy): domain Eukaryota; kingdom Metazoa; phylum Arthropoda; class Collembola; order Entomobryomorpha; family Isotomidae; genus Proisotoma; species Proisotoma minuta. The sequence goes on from JAQIXN010000221.1 coordinate 29,409, forward strand.
CAATTGGTGCAACTTCAAAGTAAGGTAAAGTGTTCGGCGAATGTTATAAAATAATTGTGCTGCATATTCTCCATTCTTTAAATATTTACCCATCACATAAGCATAAATTTAATCATCATTAAAATATGACGCTTTGCATGAATTCAAGTGCTGGCAATGAGCTCGTATATAAAGGCCCACTCAATCCCAGTCAAATCCTTCATTTCCAACAAAGCAACAAATAGCTCTGCTTTTGTCCAGGTCAGCACTTGAGCTTATCAAAAACAGTCAACAAAGACAACGAAGGACCCTTCTGTCATTTCTGGCCGAAAGTTGTCCAGCGTCTCATTTTCCCCCTCCGAGAAAATCAGCGTTGAAATTCGAGTTTAATTATTTTTTTAGGAAGCTGCAACTTCCTCCTCGCAAAATAATTATAATTTAAATTAGTCAAGTATTTATTTAATAATTTATCGTGATAAAAACCAACGGACTTATTTATTTGTGGGTTGAAAACTTCAAGTGAAACATTTAATTTTCTGTTATTGATGTTTGAATTACGGGAACAATTATTATTATCGAGTGATGGTGTGTTGTTAAAAAATAGCATTTTTCCTGGAGAATTGTGTCTGCGGCAGTCCATGTTGTTAAAGTCGTCATTTTGGTCATCTTTTGGGCGATGGAGACAGAGAGTCAGCAGGAGACACCAACATGGTTATCAATAGTGACCAAGGCCAAGCGGTTCTCTGCCAATGCCACAGTCATTCAAGTTAACAACAATGCAGTGCATCCCCCCAAAAAGAATAAAAACATTAGAATAATTGAGGAGGAAGATGAGGAGGATGGAAAGATTGGGATTATTGGGAAATCTTTATTTATCGGGGGACCGCCCCTCGTGGCAGTATTACCAAGGGGGTCATCAACGACGTCGAGTTGTAGTAGTAGTCCAAGTCCAAGACTGACGAGTTGTGGCTCGACATCCTCAGCGGAAGATGACTTTTCCTCGTCCATCGCCGCTTCTTCTTTTCCTATAATGCAAAACATAACAATGCCCAGCAATTTATATATGCAGCAGCTACACCAAGCACCAGCAACAGCAACGCAGTCAAAGCTTTATCAATATGCGGACCATTGTGAAATTTCAATAAAAAACACGAGTACAATAACAGGCACCGGTGGTAACCAAGATTTGAGGCCGCCACCAAAGGCCTTCAACCAAATCTCAGTCATCAAATCAACTCATAGTTTTCTTATCCACAACCCCAAAAGACGCTGCGAGGAAGACGAGCCACAAGACTTATCTGTGAAAAAGCCAAAGAGATTGCCGACTTCTAGTTTTAATAATGCTTATCCACGAAATGGCACAAGCAGCAGTACTGACGAAGCAGAAGAGCCATGTTTATTAAATTCTTTCGAAGACGATGATAATGATGATTGTGTTCAAGATTTATCTCGGAATAATAATTTCTCTTCTTCAATACCCAACAACAGAGTGGGGCCAATTATCAAAAACTCATTCACTCATAATAATACTGATAACAAAGCTATGAAATCAATAAATCCACAATACATCGATCTAAAGAAAAGATTTTCGGAGCAACAACAATTTCCTGAATCTCATCAGCCAAATAAAAAGAAAGTAGTGGCATCAAATTTAATTTGCACTATTGAAAGTAGCCAAGATAATAACTCAAATTCCAACTCTAATTTTCTTCCGTCATCTTCATATCAAACCCTCTACAAACCAGAAGAAGAAGAAGACCATGAAAGTAATGAGCTAATTATTGTTGATACTACACCAATACCACAAACGAATTATGAAACTGTCAATGGAAAACAAGATGCAAAACTTCATGAAATAAAAATAAATAAGGAAATTGAAACCAAAGAATATTTAGAGACTGAAATCGAAGTCAAAAACCGAAGGGGACGTAAACGCAAGGATGAAGATCAAACAGGTACAAGAAATTAATACTATGAATTTATTAATGTTAAATTGAATTGTTTTAAATTATTGTTTCATTATTTATAGTTGGAAAATTCGACTGTTTTCTATGCACATTTACATGCATTAGAGAGACGGTTTTAAAAAACCACATGATAAGAATGCACACCGTTAAAGGGAATCGAGGAAATAATGTTAAATGCACCGTTTGCGCGTACTCATGTCCTACAATGGAACAACTTCGAGCACACCAAGAATCAATTCACGGTCAAGGACGGACAAAAGAGACGGAGGGAATTTTAGGGGGAATTACAACACATTCGAAAGTTGCCTACCACAGCTGTAGCCATTGTACCAAGAAATTCAGATCTCAATCTCAATTGGGAGCGCATATGCGACTCATCGCTCAGAAGCAACTCTGGAAAGATCTCAAAACACGAAAGGTGAAATGAAAAATTTAGTAAGAAGGGGGTAGGCCACCATTGAAGGTTACCTATAATGAAATTCTATTGTGAAATGTCTCATTGTTTTCACATCAAGTTATTTTATTCCTCATTTTTTCAGTCTGGAGTTGTCAAAACTGCCTTAGTGTAAAATGTAGAGTTTTCGAAAAAGTATTCCTTCGTTTGTATAACTCTTAACAATAATAATAATAATAATAATAATAATTTAGAGGACCAATGGTACAACAATTGCAATAACCGTGAAAAAGCACACAAACAATAATAGCAAATTTGCAATAATTCTACAAGACGAAAACTAGATTAATTTAGTTTATCCAGTGTACCCTTGATTTTTTAAAATTGAAAAATAACAATTGAGCTTTATAGGCCCTATAGATTTTTTATTGGCCTGATTTAATTTGAGTTTAAATATTTAAATGCTACTCCGGTTTCAACATGTTTTCCAAACTTTATTATTATTATTTAATAATAACCAATGTTAATAGTCATCACTGAAATACTACCAAATATGTACATCATATATTTTACTAATATTTTTTACATTCATCATAATGTTCTCCTTTTGTGATAGATCCATTAATTAATTAAATGCCGGTATGAGTTTTGAAATAGTAGAACTGTGTTAATCTAAAGACTTGAAACTTTTTTTTTCTATTTCCTTGCAGAAATATGTATTTGTTTATTACGAGTTTTCCAACTTAGTCATATTTATTAAAAGGACTGCTTTGAATTTATTTGAGTTGACTGAATTGTCATAATATTTTTGGAAATATTCTGGAATCTCGCACTCGTTTTGTGCTTGTTTCTTTTATTGTGATTACACTGATTACTCTTATAATAACACTAGCTATTAATAATGCCTCGTGATAATTATGTTTAGTAAAATGTTTATTATTAACATTTCAAATGTCGCTTTAATTAGTACTTACGCACATGAACATTAGACGCATAAAAATAATTTATTTGTATTTATTACTCCGTAGTAGTAAAAACTTTTTGCTGATTCATGAAATATTGAATTATTGTTGTTCGCATCAAGCCAAATAATTTTTTGTTATTTCTGTTTTATTATTGTAAAAAAATGTTTAGCCAATGCAAAAATATGTTTTCATTCGTGTAAAATAAACTATAAAGATAAATACTAATATTTGATTCTGAGTTTGCTATTTTTTATTTATCCCGAACAGATTAATCAAAAGTGATGATATATTTTAATCCTGTGTATCCCTTCATGGCATTTTCTAAGGCGTCTCTATATTTAGCAAATGGAACTAATTTATGATCTGGAGGAATCCATTTTCCTGTTATTGAAAGATTGCTCAAATAATCCAACATTTCTTTCCGAGCCTCAAGAGAATTTGTAAAATTCCATCTCGTCATCCAAAATCCTTTTAATTGTACATTATTGAAAATTAAACTTGATGTTGGGACAATTACAGGTTGACGTGACATTCCACCATAAGTTACCATTGTCCTCCCTTCCTCTGTAAAACAATATTCAGGGGTGATAGTTTATATATACAGTTTTTTTTTTTTGCTAGAATGTAATATATTACCTAAAACTCTTAAAATATCAGTAGCACTTTTTCCACCAACACAATTTAATGCCAATTGTGCCTTAAAGTCTCTCGTCATCCCTCTCAAATCCTCGTCAGTTATTATAGTCGTGTCTGCATTTCCAAGCGTCATAAGTTTGGCTTTAAGTTGTTTGAAATTTTCCCGTGGCCTGACCGTGGACACGCATTTGAGTTTCAATTCCCGACAGAGCTGAATAACTGCTTGACCCACACCAGAATTCCCACCATTTTGAATCACACAGTCTCCGGGTTTCAGAGCCTCAAAGTCTTTTAACATTCTGTAAGCGGTACAAGGGTTGACGCTGAGTGTGGCCGCTGTCACGAGATCCATTTGTGGAATCTGAGTAAACAACAATTTTAAATATCAATACATTTGATATACTAGTTGTTGACATTACTTTGATAAAATCTTCTGTGCTGCCATGAACGTAAGCCTGCCATGTTCCAAAACCAGGACCTCTGGGGATGACCCAGTCCCCCTCGTTCCAAGACCCTGATGGCTTGATGACTACACCCACTCCTTCATTTCCAGGGACTGCGGGAAGTTTAGCAGGTTTCACTGGGTATGTTCCTTGAACAGTGTTGATGTCTGCGGGATTTACAGGGGACGCCAACATTTTGACTACAATCTATAGTAAATTTAATAGAAATTAGATATTCCAATCATTCTGTTGAAATTATTTACATGATTGTCAGGGACGGTGTCAATTGTGACTCGCTCCTTCCTGATGACGGCAGAAGGGTCACCAAATTCATTGTAAGAGAGTTTGTGACCTGACACTGGCAGCGTTTGTTTTACGGCCTCTGCAGGTCCACTTTGATTGGATTTTGAATAGAATCTCGAAAGTATTCGAACCCCTAATCGGGTTGATTTACAAATCATCTTTCCACCTAAATATTAATATTATTAGTAATACAAAAAACAATGCAAATGAACCCAAATGTTAGTTTTCACCTTGAATTTAATGCTCCGGTGAAAGTTTGTAGAGTTTCGTCATGCAAAAGAAGAAGAGCTCACACAATTCGCTCCTTTACTTGATTTATTTGAGCCAACTCTCGCTTTCCCTTGTCTCAACTTTCTCATCTTTTAAAAAATCTCATGTTTTCCCGTTCAAAGAAAATCATCACTGATGATTCGTCAGCAATGATTTTAATTATCTATTCACATGAAAATTATTGTAAATAAACGGCCATATTTATATCCCTTTTATTTGTATTTTTCTGGAAGATTTAATACATACATCTTTTAGACATGAACAGTAGTAACATGTTGATGAGATGATGAAAAGCAGATTCAGAGACCAAGAGGGGATCTTTCTCTCTCTATCTCTATCTAGTTAGGCATGCATTGTATTGGTGAAAGTTCTGTTACACTTATTGCGAAAGAGGTGTCGTTTTTTGCCCATTTGGTCGTATTACAAAGTTGACCTTCGACTTTCTCTTGTCGGTTCTCAGAATTGCGCGTGACTTTCACTTTAGCAATACAAGTGTTAATTTGTCTTGAAAAATAATTTGCAAAATGGATCTCAACAAATCAACTCCATCCTTGCAACATTTTACAGGCATCCCTGAATTGGTATGCAACAGTTTACAGTTAATATACATTATACAGTCATTACTAATATTACCTTGTAATTGTAGGTTGTTTACAAACTTTTTGAAAGCCTGCCAAAACTTTCGGATCTGAAATCTCTTCGGCTGGTCTGTTCCTCCACAAAATCTTGGGTGGACAATTATTTTCCATTCTACGGCAAATTCATCATTAAAATAAACTCTGGAGTCGCATTTGATAATCTCATTGAACAGGCTGAGGACAGAGACTCCAGGTTTTGGACAAATTGTCAACTTTCCTCAGACTCTGTGGAATTTCAAGAGTATGAAAATTTTCCTCAATTTTTGGAAAAATATTCAATCTTTGTGAGACGTTTGCAAATTGTCAACTATCCATTTAAATCTCTAAAGCTGGAATTTTTATCATATTTTGAAAATCTTGTGGCATTAGAATTTATTGGAACATGGGCAATTGCATGTTTTTTCGACTTTGCACCTCCAAAAACTTTAACAAGAAATCTAAAAATGCTAAAATTTAATTTGTCATGTGTCGGATTGTCATCTTCAGAATTTCAAAAGTTTGGAAAGCTTCTATTAAATTTTACTTCACTTCAAAAACTTAAAATTTCTTGTGATCAAAATCAACAGCTCTTGTTTCGTCAACTACTTGCTTTTGTAGCATCATATTTTTCCAATTCAAAATCAATTGAGATTGATTCGAATGCTGTAGAAGATTTTGTTAGAAATCCGGAAACTGAATTTTATCCTGGAGTGAAAAATGTTTGCGAATTTTGCTGCGAACTTGAAATGGATTTCACAATGAAAATAACAGAAAAAAACAATTCAATTGAAAATATATTTTTTATCTGTGTTGCTGGTCTTAAAACTATTTCTGTTGGTCATAATGTTTCTTTTCCTCTCTTTAAATTTGAAAACATTGGTTGGATTTCCATTCAAATGAGTAAATTCGATTATCCAGAATCATTTTGTCTTCTGAACGAAGAACATGGGACGATTGTGCCTTTTCACAATCTTAAATATTTGCATCTGACTTTAAAGAATGATTTTGATCTTGTTGGGCTTCAGAAAGCTTTACAAATATTTGGAAAGGAAGGAAATCAAATTGAGAAATTAGTATTGGAGCTGCCAAATGCGAGACTGGAAGAGAAGGACGAAGAAATGTCAGAGTTTTTGTCGCACTTCCAGAAATTAAAGGTGTTGCAGGTCCATCACTGGTTTTCTCCAGTTTGGATCTTGCCCCCGAGGTTAGAAAAGTTGGAGTTGTTTTCCATTAACGATATTACCTATTAATATAATAATAACAAAATGTACATATTATTACAAATAATTTTATTGTGCAAAATAAATGGATTCAAGAATCTAAAAATTTTGAAATTATTTCTGAAATTTTCTCTGGCTCTTCGAGATGCAAATGATGGCTCCCACTAACTAAATGGGACTCTACAATCAAATCTTTGTTTTCGGCTTTTGCTTGTTCCATTGCCGTTTGAAAATCTTTGGATGCTTGACCAGAAAATCGCTCATTTTTTGCTGATTTTATAACACAAATTGGGGCCTCTACGGAAGCAAAAAATTGTGCCATTTGTTTAGTGCTCATCATTGCCATTCCAGGTGGAATTCTGTGTTTAAGGTCATGAGTAAATCGATATTTCCCGTCCATTCCTGGAACTTTTTCAGCACCTCTTCTCATTAGTACTCTGCATCCTTCTTCATTAGTCATCCCATCTCTTGCTTTAACCATTCGAATGACTAGTTCGTCAAAATCTGCAGGCAAGGCTTTGGGAGACTTTGCCAAAATTTCTTCAACTTCAAAGAGGGAGTGGACGAAAGCTTGAACTGATTGGACCCAGCTTGGAATTTTTGGATTTACTCCATCCAATGTGACCACTTTATGAACCCCTGCAGGAAACGTTGCTGCATAAATTATGCAATTTTCAGCCCCCATTGAATGACCAAGAAGCGAAAATTTGTCCAAGTTCAAATGTCGAACTACACGATGAATTGAAAGATGAGCCTCCACATGATTGTTATAATGTGAATTTTGAATATGTGTTGAGAAACCTATAAAAATTAAAGTTTTCGATAAGAAAAACATTAGAAACACTGAACTATATATTGGCTATACCATGACCAGGAAGATCGAATGCATAAAATGTGCGTCCAGGTCGAATTAATCTTGGAATAAGAGTGTCAAAAGAACCAGCGTTATCAAGCCATCCATGCACACAAATTATTGGTGGCTCCTTTCCGGCACCAACTCCTTTCCAAACCTTGCCTTAAAAAACAAACTGATATGTAAATGTAAATCAAACCGATTTTCAAATGATATAATCTTACAGGCAATTTTGTAATTTGGGAGTCCATTTGGAATTGTAATTTCTTCAATTGTGTGCGAATCATTTGTTGCATGATGACAAAATCTTGTGCAAATATATTTATTTGTTAGGTGAGTAGAAAAGAGTGCGTTTATGTTAAATCTAACAACTGAAGATTTGTCTATTAAAGGTTTCAACAAGCTCATATTTAATTGTTAGAATTAAAATGAGCTGCGTGCAATTGAACTTTTAGTAAAAGCTTTTTTACCACCCAATGACTTGATACGAGAGTAGTTGTTATATGACATGAAAACATGAAGCTTTGTGAGAAAAGCTTTGCATTCGTTTGAGAACCATGAAAATATGCAAATACCCAATTAAGAATCAAAAGAAAGTTTGACTGCAAAATTTCAAGACAGATCAAAGTGCATCATGATACACATGTCATCGCAAACTGCAAAACCTTGCAAATTTCCTTCAATGCGAAAGTGTGAAGCTCATACTGGCCTACATTTATGCTCACTAACACAAATCTTGAAATGTCACACAACTCGTGTTGAATGTTTCTCAAATAAAATTTGGCCATGCTTCAAAAATGGAAACCTTTGCCTTGAATCACTACTAGTCATTTGTTGGAGATTTATTTTCTTATCGTTAGTCACACTCACTTCTTTAGAAAGTCAATTGAGCAGCACCAAATAAATTATTAAGTAGTTACCGAAATTACAAATTTTCAAAATGAATACTCAGCAAAAGTTTTGCAAGGTAAAATCGCGTGATGGCAAGGACTTGAATTTATTCACTGGTTTGTTCTATCAAATAACTGTTAAAAGCATTCCAAACGGAATCATGACATTTGAGGAAGAGGCTCGTGGTCAAGAAAGTAATTTCATTCAGTTGGCTCTGAATTATTTGGAAGATTTCGACACTCCTTCAGTGGACAATGAGTGGGTTGAGGGTTCACTAGCTAGACAAGCATTGTGGACAATTCTGCCAGAACTTGGCAGCAAAGAAAACGATTATCAACTCAACGTTTTGTCCCATTCAGAGGGAAAGCTAACTTATACTCATGGATCAAGTTGGGGTGGAAGGTATAAAACAAATGATTAGAAATTCAATTTACCTAAAGATTGAAACAAATTTATTTCTGAAAAATTAAAGATATATGGAGCTTGATTTGACCAACCTAGAAAGTTACAGTCGAGGTGCAAACATGTATTCTTCTTGTTTGTGGCACTTTAACCCAACAGAGTTCCAAGACTTCTTCACTATACACAATTCTGACCCCAGAAGAGATCCAAATTTTATGACTTTCTCGAATGAACCATCTGAACGAGGACAATTGATGCAAATTGGAACAAAAGAATTGGAAAATTACTCGCCCAAAGGAATATTTAGGAATGATGCCGTATGGCAATTACGACCCAAAAATTATAAACTATTTGCTCATGTTGCAAACTTTGACTTTGAAGAACCTTCAGAAGAAGAAATTTCAGGCGAAGCGTTTCCTATTCAAATCATGGAAGAGGATTTAACAGAATCAGATCACAAAAAAATAGATTTTTCCATTAAACTACCAGAATTATTCAAATTAAATTTCATGCAGTCCTTTAAACCATTTCCAGAAAATAACATTTCATTTGATTCTCGTTGTTTTGATGGAAAGCATCATCTTAAATTTATTAAGGGAAAGCCTCAGCTAAAGTTCGAAAAGAAATATGGTTCTAACACACAATTTATATGTGAGGTCGAAACAGAATACAAAATTCAGCAAGAATTTCAATTCCCAGAATCCGTACAAAAAGTAAGAGTCAAAGGATATTGCAGCACTGTCAAAGAAATTGAAATCCCATTCCGTGCCACGGTGCAAATTACTGCTAAAGCAAATTGTTTCGACCCCAACACTGGATTAGAAATTATAGACGATGAAATTGATAGTCGTGAAGTAATAGAATATTTCCTAAAATATAAAAAATTTACAGGAAAAATCAAAGGTGTTGAAAAAAAAGCTCCAACTCCAATTTCTAGAGTTATTAAGACCGTCTCTTCGCCGGCTACCAAAAGTATTAGTTGTGAACTGGGTTCAGTAGTGAATTGCGAGGTCACTGGAAGATTGAAATGCACATGTGGTCTTGATACTTATATCGATGTAAAAGATATTTCCTGTGAAAGTTAAATGGCATTTTAGATATATATGTAAGCGGAGCTTTAAAAATAAAATAAATAAATTGATCAGTTTTAAGCTATTTTTGATTTCTTATTTACCTTTTACAAATGTTAAACCTATACAATGTAAATATATTATACATAATATTAATAACCCACAAAAAATGTTGGAAAAGCTTCATCCGTCAAATTTGGAAGTGGGCAAAAAATAAGGGCGTTGTCACATTTATTAATTGAACTCCTGTGATCGCTTGTTCTTTCCCCTCAAGTTTAAATGAGGCAGAAATATATAAGAACTGGAAAGTATCTGAATGGACAACCTTATTAACTGAAAAGATAGCGATCCGGATTCTGTGAAACATATATGCATGACATCCGGGAGATTTTGCATTATACAAACTGTTAATGTTTTGTATTATTAATCTTTGGCATTTTAAAATACTGAATGTTCCTGAGAATTTTACTGAATTTGCATCTTTTTGAAGACGGAAGGCAAATTGTATATTTATTGCTATTATAGTATATTACTCCATTGTTTATTAAATAGATGTGTTAATTTCTCTGTTGTTCACTTGTTTCATAAAAAAATGTCCTCTCAAATGAAAGCTGCAATTTGCATTGAATCATACCCGGAACTGTCGAGGTAGTCGATTCCTGTTATTTTGGAATTTTTTACGCATTTTAATTAAAATTTTGTGGGTTAAATAACTACGTTTTTAGATTAGGTAAATGGAAACATTTTATACAAATTGGTCTCATGAGGATAAACATGATAAGTTTTATGACTAAAATTACATTATCTATAATATTAAACAATTTGAGTGACTGATTATACAACAAAGGAATACAGAATCATAACAGCACATATTATTATGAAATACCTGTTCAATGAGTTTGAATTAATATTCCACACCTGACATTTTGACTGTTGATAACCACTAATCAAAGGATTTGCAAGTGCATATATTTATTATTACAGATTTAATTCATAGAATTCTTTTGGGGCAAGCAATCACAAATAAAATTTACACATCAAAGTATTTAACTATTTGTACTCCAGACCAGACATCATAAATTTGCATTACATAATATTACAGTTTGTGGGGGTTGTATCTCATCCGTTTTTAGCAAAAAATATTGACGCATAGCATCATCGGTTTGTGATTTTTAGAACCCCTGTGGACAACAAAGTAGTTGGCTAATATGCCAAACAAAAACATAAATAATATTATTGACATCCTGATTTTCATGAAAATCTTCACATGGCAAGTTACATAAAAAGCATCAAATAGATAAACAAATTTTGTTAAATTATAATATTAGCTGTAATTTGTAGGCATGTGGGGGATCGTGGAATTTTAGTGTTCCATGAATATATAAACTGTATAAGCTCATTCATTCTTAAATCCTATCCAAACAAACTGCTTTACGCAGGGATGTAAATTGACAAATGACTAAATAATTGACATCAGGGGCTACAAAGTACAAAGTGTATATGTAGCTATTTCTGTTACTATCAAATGTCCTAACCAAATTTTATTATAAATAGGGCATGCCAAACATGGCTTTGCCATCAAACAGGTTTTTTCTAACGTTTAGATTGGACTCTTGCTGGAGTTAAATAACTTAATTTGTGTCATCATCTCAATTTGTATCGAGTCAATCTTTTACCTGACCTATAATCCTTGTCTGCTACTTATTGATATATATATACATGTAATAATCACACATCGTGCAAGTGCTACCACAAGTTAAATACTTTTTGTCCAGGATACAAAAATATCATGAGATCTGTTAGGCTTGTCTCATTATTGTTACCTGTGAGCCTATAAAGAAGTCAATCAAACTAAAAGAATGATCTGACTCTGTATAAAATTGGGTGATCTCCACTTATTACATTTAGTCGTGGCTTTAGTTGCACTATTTGCACAGAACTTTTTGATAACGATAATCCAGGAATAAATAAATTTTAACTTTTCATTTTTGTTTGAGACATACAATTCTACTTTGTAAAAAAATAGTTTAAAAATGGAAAATTACACAGAATTCCACGAGCACGAGTGGGACTCGGAACACAATCATAGCCACATAACAAATAATTATAGTTTGAAAGATGAAGACTATTATTGGTTTAACATTTCGGGCGAAAAATGGATTGCAATGCTCAGCCTTACACTTGTCTCAATGTTTTTTGGCATCTTCCCCTACCTCTTATTTTCCTACTACCGTCAAGTGATAAAAAGTGATTCAAAACTGTGTAAAATTATTTTGGCTGCATTATCCGGGATTAGTGGTGGCGTTTTATTGGCAACGACGATGATTCACATTTTACCTGAGGTTCGAGAGAAAGTCCAAGTCCAAGAGAAAGATGGTGCATCTATTAACAGTGTTCTTAATCTCTGGGGTTTAATTGCTGCAAATCTCCCAAAAGCTGAGATTCTAATGTTGTATGGATTTTGCATGATTTATGGATTGGAAGAAATTGCCCAACTGCTTCTGCTGCACAAAGCAAAAGCCAAGAGGCATAATAAAGGAAAAAACAAGCATCATCACCACCATCAACATGGAAAAGAGCTGATGAGCATGGGAGTTGGTAGAAAACTTGATCTGGAATGCGGATTAGGAGACAAATTTAACAATTTACAAAACAGATATGTAGCAGAAGATGAATGTCAACATCAAGAATTAATAACTCCAACAACAGAATGCAACAAATTATGCGATTCCCCCATTTCTATTATGCTGACAAACACTGATGACGATTCTACCAACGCATCGAGTTCATCAACCTCAACTCCTTCACCAAACCACACCCACTCTCATATCAGAGGCTCCGTCCTAACCTTGAACAACATTGCGGAGGAAATTGAAACTCCGATGGGAGCACTGAGGTCACTCGTTTCTCTCTTGGCGTTAAGTTTTCATGCGATAATGGAAGGAATCGCTGTAGGTGTGCAGGTAATTGGTTCAGAGCAAAAAATTGTATGGGGGTGGTCATTCTTCATATAATTGAGATTTCTATTTGTAGAACTCTGGAGACCTCTGGATCACATTTGGGGCCATAATGTCTCACAAATGTATAATTGCTCTTTGTCTTGGAATGGAAATGGTGAAATCGAATATGAGATGGAGAATGTTGTTTAGTTCCATATTCCTATTTTCAATTGTTTCGCCTCTTGGTATATTGATTGGCTCAGTAATGTCGTCTGGTGAATTTGCTTCTGCAAAATGGGTGATTGTTGTTGAGGTATAAATTATATAGTACTATATAGATATCTTTTTATTAAATTTTATTGTTTATATGCTTTGTCTGAAGGGAATGTGAATTTAATTATGCAAATTACTTTATTGCAGGGTCTCGCAAGTGGCACATTACTTTTCATAGTTTTCTTTGAAATATTAAAAACTCATGATGATGAGGACGTTGGCAGCTCCAATGACAGCCAGTTCTCAGACCACTCCTATAAAGAGTCAAAAATCTCAATTCAAGGAATTTTAAGATTTGTGGGTGCATTTTTGGGTGTTTTGCTGGCTGGATATTTGTTAAGCTTAACAGCACATAATCATGATCTTAATCATGACCATGGTCATGAGCATTAAATTAGCAAGTAGCTCATTATTGCCTTAATTTAAGTATTTATTATATTAACCATAATTTTTTTGGACATAGATCTACATTGTTGTTTCTTATTGTTATTGATGTTTTGTATATAATTTATTTTTGTTCTTAAAGTACTTTATTAATGTGTGTTCGTCTTTTTTCAGCATTGCAAAAAATTAATGCTATATGTACATAAATTGCTCCAGTAAAGTCTGCGAATACAAAAACGCAACATATACACATGTCTAGCTGTATCAGAATAATTGATTTTTGATTTTTTCTAATAAATTCTTCCTCTTCCTGCTTTGAGCATAATGCAATAGCATATATAATACTCTAACTGTTGCAATTGATGATTTAATACAATAGCATATTATAATACTCTAACTGTTGTAATTGATGATTTAGGGTGTGTCTAAACTTTGTTTCATTCCGTCTCATTTTGCCTCACGATTCTATATCCATCTCCATAAATTTTTCTAATAAGTAGATATTTCTTTTCTTTAACCCTTCTTGTAAGATAAGAAAGGGATAATCTGACGGTTTGTTTAGTTTAAACAAACATAAGAAAAGTTTGGATTTACCAGTGACTGAAACAATGAAATATTCCATTTAACCCAAATTGTTGACTTTGAATGTCGCATTGTATTTGTATAAAACGAGAAGATGAATATCAATTGCATTTTATTTTCCAATTTGTTGATGTAAATTCGTTATCAGAGCCAAATAAAATATTTTTCGTAGAAAACTTGAATGTTTAGATAAAATAATCACTGTTACAAAGTTTTTCACAATCATTTGTATTGTTTAAGGCATGATATCTATTTACATATGCAATTAAAGATTACTAGTTATAATCTAAACTAGTGATTACGTATGTTAGAAAGGTCATGGACATGATTTTAATTGTGTTATACTTTAAATTTAAATTCCCTAATATTGAGAGCTGAAAACGTCTACTTATATAAACTGAGCACAATTTTAAATACCTAATTTACTTATCTAACTTCTGGTCGCAATCATATATCCACTCAAATTAAACTTTTCCAAAATGGTACTTGTCAAAGAAAACGGTAAGAAATTGCAAAAAATGGATTTTGGTAGATATCTAAAGTTTTTCTTTGTAAAAAATATATTTTTTTTTCTCACAGGTATGCAAGCCGATGAAATTGTTTCAAAGCAGATGACAAAGAAGATGATTTTTTCTGGAGATGTGAGTTTCGACCTTGGTCCCGTTTCACACCCAAGTTTTGGAAGCGTCCACATCAAAGGAAAATTTCCTCGTCTCAAGCCTAAATATGAACGTTCAACTGTGTCTTCAGAATGTATTGAGTTTCTGAAAATCAATCTCCTTAAATGGGTTGAAATTCATTTTGGCATATCTGAAAAAGAGAAATATTTCAACGAGCTGGCAAGAGCGTCCGTCCTTTTCACCGTCTACGTCAACCCGTTCTCGAGCCTTGACTCAGCAGAAATGGATCTCGTTATTAAAATTTACTTTTGGTTGTGGTTTCAAGATGACGAGTTGGAAAATGCTATTGAAAACTCCATACCATTTCAATTGATGAGGAAAGGAACTGACCAAATCAGTAAAGTGTTGAAAACAAATCAACCTGGAAATCTGTCGTTTGAGGATGTGGATGGTTGGCCATTTTTCAAACCTTTGTTTAACTCTTTGGTTGATTTGCATAAAAGATGCCTTTCATCGGGTTTAGTCCCAGATTACGAGAAAAGAGTTGGGCCAATGCAGTTTTACTTGCAGCGATATTTCGAAGCAATGAGATGGTATGCAGTTGATCAAATCGATGGACGGTATTCGGAAGAGAGTTTTCGATGCTGGAGACGGATAATTGCATATTTTGATGGCATTGCTGAAGTTGTTACACTAGTACAAGGAGTGACGCTGCCACAAGAAATTTCAAAAAATCCAATTTTGTCTAGAATATTGGACATTGCAAATTCATTTGGAGGATTTGTGAATGATCTGCTGGGAATGAAGAAAGAATTTGAAAAGGGGCAAAAGGACAATCTTGTGGTTTTCAAAGTGCTTAGCAAGAAGCAGTCTTTGGAGAAAGTTGTTGAAGAGATTTGTGCACTGATGGAGACAGAATTGGCTGATTTTATCTATCTCAAGAAAGTGATTCTTAGAGAGTTTGAAAATGAAGAGAATTTGGTCAAATATTTGCATATTCTGGAAAGTTTAATCGATGGACATAATCTTATTTACCTTGAAAGCACCAGACATAAAGCTGCTGGATGCGTTAAGCTTACTCGTCGCTCTAATAATCTCGAAATCTTTTGTTAAAATGCTCAATAAAAATGTTTTATTTCAACTCTTATTAAGTAAGTAAACATAGTGAAACAGTTTGACTGATGCAAAAATTAAGAATGATTATTGGAGTAATTTTATCAGCATAATTAGAATATCCAATTTTGATCTTAATTGGTTTTAGAGATCGTGCAATCTTTGAGTTCATAACTTGCATTTGTTTTCCATTTGTCAGATTTCTCTGTATAAGAAACACAATACTTTGAGAGTTTACAAAAACCATTGAAGCAATTCTGTTCATTGCAACTGTAATGACAAACATGTCAAACCCTACAATAGGAAAGAAAGCAAATCCTGGCATTTCCATTTCGTGTTGTAATTTTATCGAGACATAAAGGCACAAAATTAAAATGATGGATGCAGTTAAATCTAGAACGGGAAGAAAAATTGACGAAAAGCATTCGTTGAATCTTGCCCCTATAATTTGCAAGCCTTGAAATATACGAGCTCCATTTGTAAAGGATAATTTTGACGTCGGTTTAATCCATGTCCTGTAACGTAAATAGATTATTATTTACAATAATTATTTTAGTCTCAGCATAACGTTCCTTATACTTACATTTTTAAAATTTGTAAATATTTTCCCAGGCATTTTAAGCCCAAGAAAAATAGACAAAAGATGTAAAATGCACAAGGTGCAGCAAGTGTAAGCCAAGCCAGAAAATCCCAAAACGCAACAATAATTCTTAAATTCCAATGTGGATAATTGCATATCCCCAGATTGTCCATGAAGAGAAGTGAACCGATGTATGGTAAAGTGCAAGGACGCATTAATATCATGAGTCCCAGAAGAAAAGGGAGACCAATAGAGCTCAAAATTCCTTGAAGAATCACAACTCGAGTGAAAATGTACGAAGTTCTCGGCCAAGTCCAATCTGTAATTTATTAAAATTATAGATATTACTAATGTTTGATATTTTATTTTATATTGTCACCATTTGTAAAAGATGCTTCAAACGACAAAATACTATTTAGCAACTGAGCTCCCTCATTTTCATAAGTCATAAAATTCATTCTGTAAATATTTCCGGCAACAAAGAAGATTGGAAATCCGTAACTCAACAAACGCGCAGTTAAAGATATATTTGGAATGGAATGAACACTCATAGCTTGAAATATCATAATGGCAGAATAAATTATGGATAAAAAGTAAAGAAAATACATAGTTCGCTTTTGTTTGAGGGATTTTGAAACACAAACTTTCCCTTTTTTCCAAAAATAAGAAAAGTAAAAAGAAAAGTTTAAAAGTTTTATATGGAGCTTGATTTCTCTGTTAATTTTGTCTGACAGCATTTTGAAAGCTTTATTAGTTGTGTTCACAAACCACTCTTAATTGAAGAGTGGTTTACTTTTTGAACTGCGTAAGAATTAAAAATAGTTCTCCAGAGTAATATTATATTATTTTGCTGTCAATTAATGTCAATGTAAGAAAACGTTCTGTTAAATTATTGCTATTTCCTTCTATGCTGTTCTAGGATGTCAACTATTTACTATTTTATTTATGACATATGTTTGGACTTTCTCGAGTGTTCTCCCTGGGAAGTAATTGAAAGCCTAGATATAATTTCTGAATAATGCTTGATTTTATCGACAGAATTTTGTTGAAGACAAATTATCTTGATTTATTGTAATTTTATGAACTTGACAATAAATGTATACCACATAATTCATCAATTTTAAAAGAGAAAGTGGACAATGTTGATAAAGCTATATAACACAATAAAGTGACGGATGAATCCTTTTTCCAATTTAAAGTTCCTTTGAGCACCATTTCCAATATTACATAAATCTGAATTGCAGCACGTAGAGCAAACATATCTAAAAGAGAAAACAAATTAAGTATATGAAATATAGACTTACTTGTTACTTACATTCTCGTCCTTTCTCCCATCACAACACATCCAGGCTCACATTTTGTGGCCAGCATACAATTCCTTTTGAGAGCAAATGTTTTTGCCGGAGCATGACCCGTTCCATTGGAGAGCGAAAAGGCGAATTTACGCACCTGAAAAATGCATAAATTAGTTTGTAATTAAAAATAATTACAAGGATTTTATAAAATTACCGAGCAAATATAGCTTTCATTCAAACATTCTTGGGGATAGCCATAAAAACCAGTTTCATCCCGTTTCCAATGAGTACTCTCAATTCCATTGTTCTCATTGTTGTAGCTCTCATTTTCAATTTCATCTGAGCTTTTTGTACCGTCACTCACAGATGGGAAGTCCATGCAATCAGAATGTGTCTCAGAGTAGCAAACGTGACAGGTGAGATTTTTCGGCTTATGTTTCGGTTTCCCCATTTCTTCAAATGTTTCTTCCAATTTACTAATGCTGTTTGGGTGATGACCAAAGCCATCCCCATTTCTGAAATCACTTTCGAAAGAGTCAAATTCGGAAGATTTGTGAGAGCGAGTTGGAGGGACGATGGAGAAAACCATGTAGAGGAAGATGAAGGTGAAAATGGCATAGTATGAGTTGGCAAGAGAAGGGGAATAATTAAATATCCCGAGTACCATTGTGCACCTGATCAATGTAATTTATTTTTTTTATGGAAGTCTGGATGGAAGAATTTTTTATGGAACTACAAATAAGTAAATAAATGTTTTGTTAAAAGAAACACAATTAAGGTAGATAATATATGCTCAATAAACTTCTTCAAATAATTTCTTACCAATTTTTACGGAGAAATGGCTACAAATCACATTGCACTCCCTTTGCTATCTACCTGATACTTTAAACCAGCATTTCATTTGAATTTACAAGTTTGAGTTATAAATTATTTTCTCAGCTGGACACAACTGTCCTGCATAAGTAGAAGTTGTGAGTTTCGAGTAAAAGGAGAAAGTTTCTTGCTGCGCATGAAAGTAAATTATTTTAGGCAGAGATCAATATCGGCTCAACTCAAAGCCCTCTTCAAATGTGTTTCTGGAACATTGTTCCATTTTCTATTTGGCCAGATGGGGCAACACTTTCTAATTCTGGATTTGGAGAAAGTTTGGGCTTACTTTCACTTAACATTTTCCCTGAAATTCAGACACCAGACAATTTCAAAGGAAATACAATTAAACCACCTCGTTCATTAATTTCCTAGCGTTCAGAAAAGATTTTCACCTTGTGGACCAAATTGCCTTGAAAGTTAATTAAGTTTTTGGGGGCTTTAAGGTACATGGACCTTATATTTCCTTTGGCACATCCTCTTAATTTAATTACCACACTTCAATAGAAACAAAATTGCTATATTTTATTTCACTTGTGTGAACAGAACCAATCCAAATCCTTTTCTCTTGCAACGTTCAACTTTCTCTTTTCGTAATAAAGTCCATCGAGTTCATCATCTCTCTCTCTCTCTCTCTCTCATATTTATATGTATGTATGTGTACATAATTTTAATTTTATTAGATATTTTCAAAATGTACAAGAAAGTATAAGAAAATAAAAAGACTGTCCAATGGGGTTTGAAGTGAAGTGGGTTTGAATTGGATTGAATACATAGTTGGCCGGAAGGATTTCTTCGTTTTCCAATTTGGGCACATTGCGGGTTTAGATTTCCCATCTTATAGAGGCAAGTGATGTACATACAAAGAAGAACTCAACTGCTAAAAGCACACATTTTTTTCTTTTATCCATCATCTCAAGGTGCTTAAGGTTCAAATCAAATTTCATGCTAGTTCATTGAAAACTTCAAATGAAAACGAAATTTGAATCTTCTTAAAGCCCACGAGCTATATTTTAACCATGTTTAGGAATTTGCTCTCTTTGAATTTTTTTGAACTCAACTTGTTTTAAGAATTTCTTTTTATCAATCATAAGGCGATTTCATGCTCAATTCTTTTCCCTAGAATTTCAAACACAATCCTTGAGTAAATACCTAAAACTTAAGCTCCCTGCTGTTTATTTGTACGACGATGTCTGTAGCACTGCTCTTTCCTTCTACTTTAAAGCTTTTATTGTACATTAAATTTATTGATTTTTAAAGCTCTGCTGAACGAACCTTCAATCATTTTCAAATCATGACAAGAGCAAATAAACTGACCTTTTAATACTGTTTGTATTTTAATTCAAAGTGTATTGGAATGAACTGAGGATTTTACACGAATGAGTTGTTTTGATATTGTTTCCAGCTTTGAAGCAAATTATAAACATGATATATTTTTGGTTACGTTGCGGTCTCCTTTTAAATCAAAGTACAAAGGTGCGGATAAATGAGTGGGATGAATGTTGTTTCAATTTCCTTTTGCGATTTCAATTTAACCATTCATAATGGAATGTTTATGCTCGAGGCAATATGTGGTCAAATTCAATTTAATCGAAGCCGTCATGCTAAAAGAACATTAAAAAAAATTAATAGTCGAATACTTATAGAAAAAACCCAATTTAATCAAAATTTTACATTAAAAGAAAGCAAAATGCATTATCATAATTTGTTTCACAATTTTGCAAAATGTAAAAGTATATATCTTGCGAAATGTTTCTGATCGTTTTTCTAAAAAATAAATTAACCCTAACTGTTTCATTTCAATATAATAAATACCCTTTTTGCAATACAAATAATATGTATACCACCTTCAGTTTAAAAAAAACTATTTAACTAAGGTGAAAGCAGAACATTATTAAACTCTGTCTATGTAAACATCAATAGAATTCTTTTGTAATGTAATAATGAAAAAACTTCTCAAATTTCAAAGGGAACTTTGCTTTACATTATGTTTGCAAAACACATAAAATTATAGAAACTTTTACAAAAACAACTAGAGATGAAAAACTTTTCTCGCTTCAAACTAATTCTAAATTTCAACTAGAACTTTCCAGTTATGCAGATTAGAGTTTCATGCAGATTAAAATAATTGCGAAATGAAAAACATTATTGCATAAAGATTGCACCACGACGAGAAGCTCTAATTCCTTAGTTTTATTTGCAGATTTATGGAATCTAATTTGAAATGCATTTCACATGCCCAATAAATTCATTTATACTTTTTGGAAACTTTTAAATGCAAATGAACAAACGGGAGTTTAAACATTTTACTTTATACAGTCACTCTTAATTATGCTTGCTCATATACCTAGGTAAGTAGACCGAGAGCTAAACTTTTTAAAGGTGCAAATAACGCCATCACTAAATTTAATCATTGGCATACGTGAAAATATAAACTTTTACAAATTACCTTAGTTTACCTCCACTTTCTCCGTTCTATGAGAACTGAGAAAGCATTAATGCGTTTAGTCTCAACGTTTGCGGCTTTGCTGGTCAGAAAGCGTGTTTATTTCACTCCTCGCTTCGCCCCGTCTCATTTAAATTTGGTCAAATTGAATTACTAAATACAATTAAGTATGTACAATTTGCATCAAAATTGTTCTATTAAAATACAATTTAGTTGCTAAAGATGTGTAGCAATGTCACACTGTGAGTGACCGAGTTACACTATGCAATTAGTTATGGAACAAGTGAATTATTTTCTTGACTTGCTTTCTGGTCTCAAAACTAATAATGCTTCTTCCATTAGTAACCACATTTCCAGGTGTTTTGCCTTGGGTCACCAATTACATTAGTTATATTCTGTGGTGTTAGTCAATTTCAGGAACTCGGAGGTTTTAAAATTACAACTCTCTGGCAAGCCATAGCCAAAGCCATAGCCCTAAAAAAGAAACATTTGGAAGTTGAGCGATAATCCTAATCCCATATATGAATGACCTATATTATCAGCATCAACAAGGACATGATATGTATAAAATTTCAATTTGTATAAAGCCAAAAACTGATGAAATCCTAATTTATCACGTTCTTCGTGATCATTCTATTTAATGATGGTAAGCCAAAGAGAAATGTAAAATAAACCTGCGTCAATCAAACATTTACTTTCACCACTTGCTCATTGTTTGTCTAACATATCACCTTCTGTTCAAGTGCAGGCCTCGATATTCACTTCATGGAATTGCAATTTTCTTTGTTTGCAGCCTTCATTTCTTCTTCTCGGGTGGAAATGAGTGCTTCGTTTCTATAATTTGCCATTTTCCCTAGATGGCAAAAACACGTTCATCTTAACCTAATAAATGAAAATGGGTATGGTATGCTATGAGTATTTTTATTTTTTCAAATGCACTTTGGCCCAAATATATACACAAGTTATAAAGTACAAGTGATTTACGATAATTACAATACTTGTAGTTTTTATCCACATTAAATATTCAGGTCATGAAATTTGCTGCGAATATTTACTTATAGGCATTCCTTTACTGTGTAGTACTGTGTACTAATATATATTTACTCCTCAGCGTATGTATCTTTTTATAAAGATAAGTCATGCTAATTGAACGGTGAAACTACCAGTTTACGAATTGTTTCAAACCACGTTTGCCAAATTAAACTTTTCTCTTTATTCATTTCTATTCCTGACCTCGATATTTAACTTGGAATAGAAATAGTCTTTTTGTATTCCTCTGTGACTTTCTTTTCAAAGTTCCACTTCATTTTAACTTTGGTTATTTTATCATGCCTCCAAGGCTAACGGCTGAGAACAAACAGCTCTAAATAATTTTGAAAGCCATTAGTTCCCTTCAATGTTTCAACGATAAAAGTGAAAAGTTGCAATTCCCACTTCAAGCAGTGAAAGCAAACGCAACAATATTTGGTCTAGATCCCAAGTAAAATACATGACTTTGAAAGCTTGATGTGACAAGTTGCTCATGTAATTCACCTGTCTCTCTAAATTATAATCTCTTCACATTCATAATCTGCTTTCTCCTCTGAAAGCCTCTTTGTGCAGGGAAATGGCTCAAATGTGTACAAGATAATTATAATAATCTGTTGTCTACTATGCAGTAGGCAGTCGGCAGTTCTGAGGCTGGTGTATAAATTATCATTTGTGACTAGCAAAGGTCTTCACATAATTGTAGAAAATTCATTATATTACTACGAACCTCTTGTTTTTGGTTGACCTATTTATTTTCTCCAATGGTGACTTTAAGGCATCTCATATACTTATATACTTTCCATGAATTTAATGTAAAATTATATTTCATGGAACGTAAATGTTTTCGAAAAATAAGAATATTATAAACGTCAGAGGTTTTGCCAGAAATTTACGTGATATGACCTTTGAAGTAAGAATGATATTAAATTGTTGGTCAGATTACTTTCTCTTCTTGAGTAGAGATTTGAAGCCCATACAATTACGTAAGTTATTTCTACGTAATAAACGTACGTGCTTTATCTTTAGTTTTTAGACACCTCTGATGTCAAAGTTCAATCAAAGTTAAGAAAATGTCACAGTTTCTCATATATATAAATTCCATAAAGTTGTTCACGTCAGCAATATTTAGAACTGGATTGATAAAACTTCAAAAGTATTACATTCCTTTTATTACACAATCCTTCTTCATTTTCACATCTTAACCTTCGTGTGTCACATCTCTTTATCTATATATATAATAGGCTAAACTGAGTCTGTGTGTGTGTCCGGATTTAAATGTGTGCGCTCGATCCCGGGGCGATGTGAGACTCACTCCCATCACTGACTGTGTTTGTCCCTTTTAAATGTGTGCGCTTGAGTTGGGGGTAAGTTGAGACTTACTCCCATGTTAAATAAAATTATTTCAATTAGTTCCTGACGCTACCACAGATGGCGCCAATACAGCAGTGGTCTCGCGCTCCTCATCCGGCAATGGTAATCGGCAATACCCTAAATGCACTTTCTGACCTAGGGTCGAGTCA
>JAQIXN010000222.1:0-53045 GCA_034698145.1 Proisotoma minuta
CTGTCCTCACCTAATAAGCCAGCCGCGACCGCGGCATGACAACAAAGGTCAATTCATCTTGGTCCTGCAGGCAGCAATATGATTCATTTTTTTGAATGCATATCCTGGACGACAATGCAAAGACTTTTATGATCAACGGAGCAAATTCATTCCGTTTAATTTTTTTGTGATTCAAAATTTCCTCTTTGCGAATGTAGAATTTACAATCGCCAAGAATCTCATAACCCATTTTCATTCATTTGAGAGGAGGAGAAAGCGGAGACAATGAATTCGAAAATTCTTCTTGGATTCGTGGGACTTTTCTTGCTCTCCATGATTGCACCATCAATGTGCTCTGATAACAAAACATGTAATATATTAAAATGAAATTAATGCTACTTCAAAATATGTTCTATAATAGCATCAGTTTTATTTAGTCGCATGCTACGTCTGTAACTCTAATGAGGATGCAGACTGCAGCAATAAGAAAGACCTGGAGAAGTACGCAAAAGACTGCAATACGGCAATAGAAGAAGTAAGAAAACAACAACCAAACATAACCTCAAATTCGCCTAATTCCTACACAAGCCCTGCCATTTACGATCAAATTTGGGTGGACAATTCAGTCATTACGCGCGCACCGCTTCCTAATGTCTGCAGAACCTTCATTATGCACTTCAAAGAAGGTAAGATAGCATTTTATTATCTAAAATAGTTATTCAATAGCAATTAAATATTTTTTGTCCAGAGGTTGGAAATAGGAAAAGCCGAGTTGTTCGGAAATGTGGTTGGAAGCATAAGGATGAAAAAGATGAGTGCAAATCAAAAAATATCGGAGGCACAACAGACGCTGGCACCAGAGAAATTTGCACTTGTTCTAATGCCAAGTGCAATGAGCACAGTGCTCAGAATCGAATAACAATTGGAATCGCATCTATTTTGATCCTCACAATTTCCACTCTCTGCTCATTTTTCAACTTCCACTATTAACTCGTATTCTCATCATGCACTTGTGGATGGAATCAATTAAATAAATTTATCATCTGATTTTTATCTTGCCAAATTGTTGGTCAAAGTTTCGACTCAAAATTACTATTGAAATTTGCAACTCAAAATAAATCAACTATGTAAAAATACTAAACGTACTATGGATTTCTTGTATGTAGCCAATGTCACCTTGAATAAACGATACTTTACGATACCTAATGGATTTGACGCATATCAGGAAAAATTCACAAAACTGAATAATCAAACAAAGGGGAAAAGGGATTTACTAATGGTAATCAAATCACATTACATGAAATCAGTCAATGTGAAGGCTGCTTTTTGAGCTGGAAATCCAGATTACATAGATATCGTACTTATATTGTTATATAGATATTGTTTTGGAATCATTCTTTTTAAATGCAAATTATTTTATATGTAATGCAAAAATGGTTGATCAACTATAGATTAGCGAATTTAATCCTTAGGAATTCTGGACATAAACTTGATAATGATTTACTACTCGGAATTGAAGTAATAACTTATTGTATATTATCTTTTATTGATATCAGAGATAAATTAAGTACTGGTTAATATGCTTAAAAAAGCACATCATCCTGGTGCAGTGATTGGTGTGATTCGTTAAAGAAAACAAATTGTCCATTTTCTGAATTTTACTTTTTGGGGTCATATACATATTTTTCATTGCCTCCCTTGACAGGGTTGTTCTAATCATGATTGTTCCAATTGGAACTATTTTTCAAACTGTTGCAATATTGCAGAGTCTTCGGGAGCTAATGGTAGACAATGATATTCAAGCCTACATCATTCCTTCAGAAGACGAGCATTACGTAAATTTTCAAACTATAAATAATAAAAAAGGTTTTATCTGATTTTGGCATAGGTATTATTAGATATATTCAAACTTTTTATTCTGAAGCTGACAAATTGAACAAATTAACATAGCTGAAGCTGAAGTTTGCTTCACCAATTTCATTATAATTAGAACAATCTCAATTCCATTTTAAAAAACCTTTGCAACCCATAAATAACTGTGCAAATAGCGCAGCATACTCGTTTTAAAAATAAATATGTATAACAACTTTTGTGGTACAGACGGAATTTGTTGCTGAATGCCATCATCGACGAGCCTTTGTTTCAAAATTTACGGGCTCTGCAGGATCTGTAATCGTAGGCCTAGAACACGCTCTTTTGTGGACGGATGGTCGATACTATTTTCAGGCAGAAAAAGAGCTTGATTCTACAGTTTGGGAATTGATGAAAGATGGTATTTATTAATGAAAATCATAAAAAATTATACTAAGTATGAAAAAATAGGCACAATTGGAGTCCCAACTCAGGCACAATGGCTCAGTAGCAATCTTTCTCCAAATGCAAGAGTTGGGGTCGACCCATCGTTGTACACTTCGGGTGCATGGGCTAATATGGAAAGCCAATTGGTAGCTGGAAATATAACGTTAGTTGCAATCGAAGAGAATTTAGTCGACTTAATTTGGCCAAACAAACCTCCTTGTGGAAGTAATGCCATTTTTAACCTGGGATTGGAATATTCTGGGAAAACCACAACAGACAAAGCTGCCGATGTGAGGAGAGAAATGGTCGAAAATAATGCGGACACGCTTTTAATCACAGAATTGGATGAAGTTGCATGTATTTTTTTTAAATAATTTACTACATATGTACTACTTTCATTGGTAATTAACAACTATGAATGTTCAAATCACAGGGCTCCTTAATTTGAGAGGCTCAGATATTCCAACAAGTTCCCTTTTCTTTGGTTTTGTAATTTTGACAGCAACTCAATTGGAATTTTACGTAAACAGGACTCAATTCAATGAAGACGTTGAGCCAACTTTGACTCAAAATGTTCCAGAAATCCAAATACATGCATACGAAAATGTTTATGATGATTTCAGCTCAATTGTAAGTATATATTACATACATGCTGATAATATTATATCTTTATTGCTCTAAAGTATTGTATTTATTGCTATTTTCTAGGTAAATAATGGTGATGGAATGGTTTGGGTAAGCAAAGTGGCCAACTACAAATTAACAAGATCAGTTCCAAATGAAAAACTTCTTCTCAAATTAACTCCCGTGTCGTTGATGAAAGCAATTAAAAATGAGGTGGAAGTCGTAGGATATCGTATGGCTTTGGTTCGTGATGCTGCTGCTCTTTGCGAATTTTGGGCTTGGCTTGAACAAGCGATAGAGTGGGGAAATATCACGGAAATTGGGGCTGCCGACAAATTATATCAAATTCGACAGTGAGACAAAATCAAATCGACCAATCACAAAATACATAGATACTTTAATCTTTTACAGAACTCGATCAGATAAGTTTTTTGACAATAGCTTCACAACTATTAGTGCTACTGGAGAAAATGCTGCAGTGATTCATTATATGCCGACCGCTGAAACCGACACTCTTCTATCAAAAGATGAGATTTATCTTTTGGACTCTGGTGGTTTGTATTTTGATGGCACGACGGATATTACAAGATCCTATGCATTTAATGAACCCACTGATTTTCAAAAAGAAGCTTATACAAGAGTCCTTAAGGGTCAGATTAATTTAGCCACTGCAAAATTTCCTGTGAAGACTGTTGGCCACAGATTGGATTCTTTTGCTAGACAAGCTCTTTGGTCTGTGGGACTCGAGTACTTGCATGGAACAGGTTAGAACCAATTAAAATACTTTATACATACAATAGATTTAAACTACATTTAAATACATTTAAAATTACGATACATTTACGATACATACGATACATACATTTACAATACATACATTTACATAAAAATACGATACATTTAAAATACAATAGAGCTTTATAAAATACTAAGTTAATAAGTTATAATTGCCAGTTGAATTTAAATGTCTTTATTTTCAGGGCATGGCATCGGATCCTTTTTAAATGTAAATTACCATTTACCACAACTTACAGAGGGACTTTTATTAAGAATTTATGCTAACAAAATTATGATATGAAGGTTCATGAGGGACCGTTTGGGATTGGTTCGGGAAACAGGGCCGATGACCCTGGGTTACAGGAAAATATGTTCACTTCAAACGGTAATTTTGGCATTTTACTTACATAAGGTATACAATTTGTGTTTAAAAATTTATAAACAATAGAACCTGGCTATTATGATGAGGAGAAAAAATTTGGAATCAGGTAGAGTCCAATTTCTTCATACAAAACTATTATTTACCATGTATTTTCTAAAAGCAAGACTTTTTTATACTTGTAGATTAGAAAACATAATCCGGGTGGAAGCAGCCAATTTGACAAACAACTTTCAAGGGCGAGGATTTTTACAATTTGAGGATTTGACCTTTGTGCCTTATCAGCATAAGCTCATTGATTTTTCTTTGTTGACCGATGATGATGTAAGAAGCAACAGTTTGATTTCACACACAGATATGCATTTATTTATTTAAAATATTTAAAATTATGTGATATAAAATAGATTGCATACCTCAATGAATATCAAAACAAAACACGCGAAATTGTTGGTACATATCTTTTGGAGAACAATTTCCCTCCAGAAGCTCACTCATGGATGATGAAGGAAACCGAGCCAATTGTTGATCAAATTACTTCAAATCCCACACAAGCATCCTCAACTTTCGTTACAGAAAGTCGCACTACTTCTAATGATGCATTGACTACTCCAAATGATAACGGAGACTCTGGAAGTATGAGCATTTCTGGGCTCGGTAAATGGAAGATTGCTCTCGCAATGATTTCTGCTGTCATTATACAAATAGTATAAATAATTATTACGATTTTAACAATTTAAAAAAATAAAATAATCAATAATTCATCCCTGACCTACTAAAGATAAAAATTTAGTTGTGTGTATATATTTCTCAACTAATCCAAATTCCAGATAATGTCTAAACTAATAGAAAAGCAATCAGTATTTGTCTAAACGATCAACGTACATGTAAGCAAATGTTTTGCCTACAAATCTAGAATGAATCACCATCGCTTATTCAATCTTCTTTATGCTACATTTTAAAGTGTTTTTCATTCTCTTAAGTAGGTGACTACCTAGGTAATATTAATGAATTGACAAACTCATTTTCTTGAAAACTTGGAACCGTATAAATATTCCAGAAAGCCATTTGCACTCTATTCGTCTCAATTCTGTAGAGAAATATCAGAGAGATTTTTTATCCGTCGATTTCAGATTGCCCCTTACTACAATATATAGTTGCATTATGACAGGGATCTATCTGCTATTGACATTTGGTGCCTTTGTGCATATTTTGCAACCCATTCATGGAATTTCATTCCCTTGGTCGACGTCTCAAGATGCCCCATTAGAATTTCCAAGATTTGTGAACCCTGAGCTTCGTGCCCCATATCGAGCTTGTGGAAAAGACTCGACCTACGGAACAATGGAGAAAGTTGAGGGTAAGTGTTTTGCTACAAATATTGAATGAATTATTCCCAATCATTGCTATATTATTCAATCTTTTCATGTTATATTTAAAGTTATACCTTGCTCAAATGATAAACGATGTCCCTTGGTTAGAGGTACAAATGTAACTCTGAATTTCGAATTTATTCCTTCTTTTGCATCAAAAACGGTTACTGGATCTTTACACGGCATTTTGTTTACAAGGCCTATACCATTTGGACCAGCCGAAGTAAAAAAACAAAACAATAATATTACTATTACATTTTGCATAACTTGTGTCGTTCTATTTTTTTTAGGATTTGTGTGAATCAAAGCAAGTGGAGTGTCCATTGGCACCAGGAAAATTATATCGCTATACAACTACTGTGTATGTAAAACCTACTTTTCCGAAATTTAGTTTAGGTAAGTTTTCTTTAGCCCTTATATAATAGATGACTAATGATTATAATATCATCTTTTTAAATTATTATAAAGATACAAGGGTCATGATTCAGGGAGATAAGAAAGCCACAATTGCCTGTGCATATATCCCAGTTCAAATAGTTGATCCTGCAAAGTCTCAAATTGGCGTGGCTTGACAATGGTTTGGCTCAAGTCCTCATTTATACTCTACAGTTAATGAAATCCTAAAACCCATATTCGACTTTTATGACGAACTTGTCAGTTTTTGGGATTACGACGTTTACGATCATCTTCTGGTTGACGTTGGTGTTGGACATTAGCGTCTTATCATTTTCGTTATTATGTAAATTTATTAGGAAATAAAATGTTATTAAATATTAAGTCTGATTTATGGCATAATGATCAACCTTTGCTTTGGTCACCTTGAATCTTGCATTATGCTTTCATTTGACTTTCTACAGGATTGCAACTAACAATACCTTTTCCAGCAATGTTCCTGACAAACAAGTCTTTTCCAATTCTTCTTCTCTATCTTTTGAACAATTTTGGTTTATACTTGACCATGGGTGACGATGAAGAATGCCAACCCTCTTCTAAGGCCAATTGGACTACTCGAAGTAGAATTTTATATCATAATAATATAAGTTTTAAGTTTTAAATACAAGCTAATGGTACATTCTAATTCCAAAAATAGTGCTAACCTGCCCAGAAGTTGTATGCGCTAATGAGTACGGTAACTTTACATTTGACGAGATAGCAGCCACTACTGAAGGAGTCTTAATAAAGGTTCCGTGTTCGTATGGTTTTCGAGACGATGGGTTGGTGCCCATTTACGATCCTTCGTCTCCAATAATATCGACAAGAAAATCAATTACTGAAGCCGATAGTGGTGCAGTAAGAATTTGCAAATTGGAGGAAAATGAAGGTAAAGTGAAAGCTGTTGAGAGCTTTGAAGTCATCCAGTGCCGAAATTACGTGAGCTAATAATTATTATAACAGATTGGTTACCATTTTTATGCAATTTGGATAACTTTATTGTAATATATTTAACAATAGCCGACCATACTATCAGAAAGAGAAGTTCAAAACGTTTTAGCTCTCCCAGAAATCAATCCAAACATCTTTAAACAAATCTTTCCAAAATTTTATCCTCTTGCTCTCAACGCACAACACGATTACATGGCTGCGCAAACATTAATTGATGGATTTGCAATGCTCTTAAATATTCCAGAATTATTTGAACAGGATCCATTGATTGCAAACCAAATTTTTAGTTTAATAGAAAGCTTCACCAGGGGCATGTATGTTTTACCGGGTTACAAGATTACACTGTCGA
The DNA here is from genome assembly GCA_034698145.1 of Proisotoma minuta. NCBI lineage: Eukaryota > Metazoa > Arthropoda > Collembola > Entomobryomorpha > Isotomidae > Proisotoma > Proisotoma minuta. Next base: position 7,160 of record JAQIXN010000222.1, read on the forward strand.
ATCCATTATTAACAGGTAGAAGCCAAGTGTTTAATGATTTTGAATATTTCATTGAATAAATAAATATAAATATTTTCACAGTCGAAACGGCAGAGTTTGTTAAAAACCCTTCAAACATACATGACTACTATTCGAATGTGGACAATGTGAAGCTCAGCTTTCCCTCAGAAGTGATTAAGATGGGTCTTGACCAAGACAAACCAAAATTGAGAGTTATGGCATACAGCGATGATTTATTTTTCCACTGGAAAGCGAAACCAGAGAAAGGAATTTTTCCTACCACCACAACGGCTTCACCCTTCTTGAGCAGTACAACAACAGAATCATCTCAAATGGAAAATAATACAAATTTTTTGAGCAATTGGCGTGTTTTATCTATTGATGTAATTGATGCAGATATTAGCAATCTCTCAACAGAATTTGAGTACATCTTTTACCCCGACAATAAAGAAGAAATTGGAAAATATGCATGGAATTGTGTCTTTTGGGATGAAGAGGGTTGGTTGTTTAATTTTTTTTTAAACTTAGTTTATAAATAATATTTATTTGTTTATTTAGAGAAAGTGTGGTCTACTGAAGGAGTAACAAGTTTGGTGGTAAATGATTCGGTAGTTTGCAAATCCAATCATTTTACAGCTTTCTCTGTACTAATTGATCCACTTCCACTACCATTTCCTGGATCAGATTATGCACCTATACAAAACACTGTGCATTCAAATATTCTTTCCATATTGTCATCAATTGGATCCGCAATCAGTATTGTTGGACTATCTGGTGAGTCGAACGGTCAACAGGTCAATAGGTCATAGAAGAATAGAGGAAATAACTCTTAATAATTTGTTGGCAGGTGTATTATTGACCTATGGACTATTTAGATCGTTAAGAAAAGAGCGTTCCAATAGAATTTTGCTTAATTTAAGCGTTGCCCTTTTTCTCATGCATTTGTTTTCCATCTCGAGCTCAAAAGATCTTTGGGATGGATTTTGTTTTTTCCCAGCAGCAGCACTTCAATACTTTCTCCACTCTTCTCTCTTTTGGATGCTCATGGTAAACATGCAACTCGCTGCAAAAAGTTTTGATTTTGGTTGTAATAGCAAACGTTATTTTTTATTACAAAATTTTCTATTCATATGTATAGGAAGCACATCATATGCACCAGCTTTTAATATCTGTATTTGTGAAACCGGAAAACCATTTTATTTTGAAGAGATGTCTTGTGGCATGGGGTAAAACTTTTCAAGCAAAAATATGTATAAAGCTTTGAAAATTATAATGCTTTCACACTTTGTCATAGGTATTCCATTGGTCATTGTTGTCATTTGTGCTGCTGTGAAGCCTGAAGTCTACAACTCTGGAAGATATGATTTGTGCATTATCGCTGCACATTTAAATCTGCCGTTGTACTACATTGCATACATGGCCCCCGTAATAATCATTTTGATTATAAATTTGGCTGTATTTGTTCGCATTTTCAAAGTTCTCTACAAGCAAACTGTTAAACAAAAGAACCAAATTGGACAAGGAAATAATGTGAAATGGAATGACCTTAACCGCAAAGCGATGGACAATAACACAAAGAGAAAGAAATATGTGATGCTTTCACCAGTCCAAATTAAAGGAGCTCTCACCGTTCTTCTTTTGCTTGGAGTTGGCTGGGTCATTGGGCTTTTTGCAGTTGGTCCATTTGAGGTGTTTTTCAAGTACCTATTTTGTATTACAAACGCTGGACAAGGGGCTCTAATTTTTTTCTTTAGAGTAATACTTCATCCGCAGGTATATAACTACAAATGACTACAATGAATATCTATGTAATGCTATCTATGTTTGCTAATAAGATTGACAAACTTGATTATTTCAAGGCTTGCCGAGAATGGAAAAAGGCACTTTTTGGATTTAATTTAGACTCGAATGAAATTTCTACCACCTCGTCCACAAATATTCAACAATCTGGAGCAAACAGGAAAGCAAACATTTCTATTGAATCCCCTGCAATTTCTTCATCTAATTCCGTAGAAAATTCTTTGACCCCTTCAAATCCTGAAGCAAAAGATTTGGCAAACATGCTAAAACATGCTAAACAAAACGGAAACGTTTACATTTATCCCCAATTTTAAAAAAAGGAATAGATTTATGCACAACATAATAGTTTCAACGAAACTATCACCTTTAGAATTTATTGTTATCACAAAAAGTGTACATATGGAAAAATAAATATACATTCTATATAAGCTATATAATCAATAAATATAGCACTGAAAACTGATTTTCCATTAGTCACGAATTCCATCAGGAACAATTCGGTACTGCGCTTTGCCAGGGTTCGCAAATGCCGACTTGATCAATTCTGCTGACCGACGAGTTGATCTACCTTCAGGATCATGGTCATCATAAGAACATTGCAATATCTGATTTGGAACATAGTTGAAAGCTTCTCCAAGACACGGGATAAAATCTTTTAACGATCCATCAGCCCATGTATCAGTCAAGTATTTGTTTGTCACTGCATTGGTAACAACAATGGCCAAATTATATTTGTGAATGATTTTGTACAAAATCATTCCAATTTCATACAGTGATTTTGTTCTTTTAAGTTCATCCTCCTGAGTTATGAATGGATGAAAGATTGTGTCGATTATTATTATTTTGAACTCGTTCCCTTCTCCCTTCTGCTTCATCAAGTAGTTATCCAAACCTAAGATTGTTGCCGCAAACGCATTCATGCCACTGGGGAAAAAATTAAGAACCATGTCAATTGTTGAAAAATAAACCCTAAAATGGAAAATTCTCACTCTAAAGGAAAGTGGACCATCTTTACTCTTCGCATAACGCTTTTAGCTACGAGTTTTGGCTGTTCGCCGAGCAATCCACGTTTAGAGGTGAGAATACCGTTGCATCGGGCCACAAAAGCTTTTGTCATTTGCCTGAATCTGTGAGGACTGTAAGAGCGGTCAGTATTCTGTAGAAAAAGTAAAGCTTGATAGATACACTATTGCAAATTTTGCTATATATTTTTTTTACAATGTAAAGGGCATTGGCATCGCTTCCATTAAGACACTTTGGAATTTGAACATTGAGACATAGTTGAAGGGACAATGTCGTCCTCCCGACGCCATTAGTTCCGGCCACTTCTGTCAACGTCCCACCACGAATTCCACCCCCAAGTAATTTATCCAGCTCTGCACAAAGAGTGGGGATTGGTATGTTGTTCCTTTCCTCCTCCCCAAGTAACTTGTCTCCTCTAACCTTTGAAGCCATCCTCCCTAAATTAGTAATCCATTCTAATTTATCCAGGCAAATAATATTAATAGAAGTTTCATGTATTTACCTGAATGATGATGCAAATGAAATTGTCTGCAGGCAACTTTTTAAATATAAGATCTTACCGTCCAAATATCCTCAGCTAAATAAGAGAGATCAAAGATAGTTTAACTGCCGTTTGAGCTGTTTATACTACTGACCTGTGACCTGCAAATTAAATTATTGTCGGACCATTTCTTTGTTCTTTCTGCAAGCAATCGAACGACGTCTCAATTTGCCCAAAGTCACAAAGTTTTTGCTCAACGTAATCAACATCTTGCAAAAATCGAAAAATCACAAATCATCCAAATTTTTGGTTTTACTGTCTCACTACTTTACTAAAATTAGTAAAATTACAAATTAATTAAGTTATCAACGTTAAATTCTCTTGAATTTCATGTGTGCTCACTTCTATCGTGGGGGAACATTTCAATTTATCTAAAAGGTTAATTATTGTTTACATAATTAAATATTGAACATTACAAGTTCAAAGTAGGTAAAAGTTAATAAATTGAACAATTTTTGCTATTTTCAGAGATAATTATCACCATCGAGGGATTGGGGACGAAAGGGCAGGATTATGACGACGACGACGACGGAGGCCATTCGAATTTTGGAAACTGTTTTCAACGTAAAGATTTCGGCGTGTGAGGACTCGGCAAAACAAACATTTCCTCCTGTTCTTGAAGGAGTCCAACAACAAATTCAAAATGTACTTGCGGAAGGAATTCCTGTGGATTATTCAAATATAGTCTCAGCAATTTGCTTTGAAATTACAACTAAGCATTTGGAAGGGAAGTTGAGAGATGCCAAATACACGTCAACCAATGGGAACAGCGGCGCTTCGTCTACAGGGTCCACGGAAGTCAAGTTGAAAGACCTCAATTGTTTTTTGGCACAATGGTTTTTGGATAGCTTGGAGCGTGGGTATTTGGAAGAAAGAAATTTCTCAAAGGTTTGTTTTTCTTTTTTAATCGTTATCTTCAAATTACTTGATATTTCAAATACCTTGACTGAAAAAAAAAATCATTTGCAATTTTTAGGTATACCAGATCCCTGAATTACACGCTTTGCTGTGCAATACAAGAGTCAATTGTACAGATTATATTGGTTTGATTTTGCAAGGTAAAAGAAACACATCATTACTGATGAAAGTTTTATAAGTTATGCAATTGTGGATCTTAAAATATATTTTTTTTTCAAGGTGCATTTGGCGAGATAAATCCAACGACATCCCCTTTGGTTACACCAATCGTAAACCAGACACTGCCTCATGGTCTCATTCATGATTTGAGTGTGAAATATGCCCAAGATTTTCAATTATTCAAACAAATGTTTACGCCTATGCTAAGAGGCATCTGGCAACAAATGATGTCTGGATCAGTTTTAGATAATCAGCATCGCCCTCCTCTCTTGGCTTTGCAAGAACTTTGTGATATTCGTGTTGCTGGAACAGGCGGAACATTTTTTCGTCCTTTTGCCCAACTCATTTCTCAATTAGTAAGAATATATATAAGTTGATAACAAAAGTCTGCATATTTTATTATGCTTGTTTGAATTGGTTTACAGGAAAATTTTATCCCGGATCCGCTTACCAAGGCCATAGGACACGAAATTTGTAGAATGTCTTACCTTGGACCATTTTTTGGAATTTCCATCTTATTTGATGATGACCCAAAACTTGCTGAACAATTCTTTACTGGAGATTCCGTGGTGGAGAGTTCATTCAACACAGCATTGCGAAATGAGTTGGAGTTTTCTAGGGTATGCACTTTTAAATACTATTTAGAGCCAATAAATAACATATTTCTTATTATTACAGACGACACTGCACAAAATTACTCATGCCATCTTAACCAATCAAAGCAGCCGTGATGCATGTGTCAAATATTTGGCAGAAGTATTAAAAAGGAATTCTGGTCGGACAAAAATGCAGAGTGACCGTCGGGAAATTTGTTCTGACGGACCTATGCTTAATTATTTGTCGGTTCTTCAAATACTCGCGTACAAAGTCCAACTCGATAAAATTGATCCCTATTATCCTTTCCATCCAAATTCACTGGTGGATTTGAAAAATGATACAAGAATCAAAGGAGATACAAAAGAGTTGGACGATTGGATCACTACTTTGAGTAAAAAAAAATACATTATATTATATATCCATATTATTGTAATAATATTACATATTTTAAAATTCAATTTTCTTTTAATTGTAATTTTAGACGCAAATGGTCATAAATGGAACGAACCAAAATTTCCTACTATCTGTTGGTTTTTAACTCTTCAAGCTCATCATGTTGCTCTCATTCCCTGTTTTAGTACATATCAAAGGCTTTTGAGACAAATGCGTGAAATAACAAAAATGGTTAATTTTCATCAATATTAATATTTGTTATGATAGTTTACGGTTTTTATAATTACATTTTTTTTAAACATTTAGCTTGCTGAATTGAACTCGACAGAAGCAGAATGGAAAAATGGTCCAATGGCAGAAAGAAACAAGCGTTTGATTAAACGGTGGAAACAGGAATCCAAAGTATACCATTATTTATTTTTAAACGATTCAACTACGAATCAACTCTAACAACGATGGTTTACAGATGATGGTGCAAGCTAAACAAGGATTGGATGCTGTTATTCTACATGACGACTTTCTCAGAAGATGTTTGTTGTTCTATTCGAATGTTGCAGAATATTTGAATTCTGTTGTGATGCCTGGTTTGTCTGCCGGGGAAACGCCAACATTCCCCCTGACAAACGATGTCCCTCCAACATTTGCATATTTGCCAGAGTGGTACGTCGAAGATATTGCTGAATTCCTCTTGTTCACGCTACAGTGAGTGTTAATTATAATTTACTCTGACTCGAATCCTAAGAAAAAAAACGCTCATACTTTGTTTTAGATTTTCTGGCTTTATTGTGGCTGATATTCTTGACAGTTCCATGATTACTTGGCTATTAGTCATGCTCTGTACTCCTCATTATATGCGAAATCCATATTTGGCAGCCAAATTGGTAAGTTAATAATAGTTAATTACTTTTTTTAAAGAAAAAAATTGATGAAAGGTCGAAATTCGACCGTCGAATTATTTACTTGTGAATTATTTTTTTGTTTTATATGTTTGTTTTTAAAGGTTGAAGTCTTGTTTGTCATCAACCCTCAAGTTCAAGGAGGGAGAACGCAAACATTGTATCAAAAAATTATGTCACATCAAATTGCACAACTTCATTTGCCATCTGCATTGATGAAATTTTATACTGATGTTGAGACTACTGGGGCCAGCTCAGAGTTTTATGACAAGTTTACTATTCGCTATCACATCAGTATAATATTAAAGTCAATGTGGGAAAGTCCGTTGCATCGGTAAGCAGAGCATTTAAGTTATTTTATAAATATCTTGCAAATTGGTGGCATTCAATGTACAAGTTTTATTTTCTTACAGAATGGCAATGATTCAAGAATCTGGTTCCGGCAAACAATTTGTACGATTCATTAATATGTTAATGAACGACACTACATTTTTGTTAGATGAAAGCTTAGATGCATTGAAGGTGATTTGATTATGAACTATTGCACAAAATAATAATTAATAATAAAATAATTTATTTTAGAGAATTCACGAAGTTCAAGATCAACAAAACAATCAAGCTGAATGGTCCAAGCTTTCACAAGAAACTCAACAAAACAGAATCAGACAATTACAAACTGATGAACGGCAATGCAGATCTTATTTGACTTTGGCAAGAGAAACTGTGGACATGTTCCATTATTTGACTGAGGAAATTAGAGAACCTTTCTTGCGTCCAGAATTGGTTGACCGATTATCAGCAATGCTTAACTTTAATCTAACTCAGTTATCCGGCTCTAAATGCAAGAATCTGAAAGTCAAAAATCCTGAAAAGTATACCTGGGAACCTCGTCAATTGTTGTCCCAACTTGTTGATATTTATTTGCATTTGGATTGTGACAAATTTGCTGCTGCCTTAGCAGGAGATGAAGTATTTATTTTGGAAAATTATTTATTTATGTATTTAATATCTCTTTTCCTTCAGAGATCCTTCAAAATTGAATTGTTCCAAGAAGCTGCTTCTCTTATGGAGAGAAGAAACATTAAAGGCGATGCACAGTTGGCTCAGTTTCGATCCCTTGGCCAGCGTGCCCATAATATTGCTGTTCAGAACTGTAGAAAAGAAAATGACTATAGTGATGCACCTGAAGAGTTCAAGGGTAAGTTTTAAAAATGCATTCTTAAAATTCTCGAAAATTATATGTGAAATATTTAATTAGATCCTCTAATGGACACACTCATGGAAGACCCTGTTCTTTTACCTAGTGGAAAAGTCATGGATAGATCTGTTATCCGTCGGCACTTGCTAAATTCCAACACTGACCCTTTCAATCGTCAACCTTTGTCTGAGGATATGCTTCAGAATGCAACTGATTTGAAACAACGCATCCTTGAATGGAAAATGAAAAAGGATAATGGGCAGTAAACTTTTGTGATAATTTTTATTCAACCAATATTTTTTTTCAAAGTTATATTTATAAGTTGAAACATGCTGCTATATTCTAAAAGTTTACACCCAGTCAAAAATCAAATCAGGCATTTACTTATTTATATATCCTGTATTAAAGTAGTATAGTACAGTGAATTGAAATGGATTGACTTTGTACCCAAATACCCAATGTATGTAGTAGAGCATCGCAGTAGAAAATAATACTATCCTCTTTGACAAGATTGCTCTATTACTTATTATCTAATTTATGTATATACATCTTCGAAATGAATTCGGATCATTGATGTATTTTGTCATCATACAAAATGGTTTAAAATAAATTCTACTTTCGATGATAATTTATCGATTTTGTCGTTTACATATTTTTCTCTTAAAAATATCTTTTTGGTAAATAATAAATTAGTTATATTGATCACCGGTATATATTTAGATAGCATAAATACTCAAAACACTGATTATTTGGTTTGTTGTATTGTATCTGGTACAATTATTGGAACTGTTGAAATTGAGTGTTCTTCTGCGGAAGGGATGGAAGGGATTTCCGCTATTGCGGAAGGTATTTCCGCTGAATTGGTTTCCCGATGTGAATAATCCTTGTTTAGCATTTTTGTTGATAACTTATTGAGTACTATATAAGGAATTTTATTAATTCCAAAACGTTTCAATAGTTCGGAGTAGTTGTTTTTGACACCGCGTTTAGCTGACTTTTTATTGGCAGGCTTTTTTTTATTTGAAGACTTTCTTGAATAATTAGTCTTTCTTTTTGACATTTGTTTCTTCTGGGTTTCTGGTTTTTCGAATCTGCACATTTTTCGGCCATTTGAGAGAGTACAACAACAGCGAGTCACTTTCTCCTCTTGGAATAAATCTTTCTTGGGCTTGCAAATAAAGTCTACTTTTGCTTGATGTTTGATTTTGCAGTTTGAAGGACAATCAAATTCTAGAAACCAGTAAAAACATTTTTAAAGATTATTTATTATATTATGTTACGGCTATTAAAACTTAATTACCAATAGTCATTGTTGGAATGGATATTTCACTCCCTTTAGGCGAAATCTCGATAACTCTGGTTTCCACCTTTGTTGGGCTTTCGTCTAATTCTGGTTCAGTTGAAAGTATTTTTTGAAAGTCAAGGTCAGTACAATCTCCAACCAACTTTTCCAAATCATAACTTCGAACTACTGGAAACTGAAGCGTGTCCTGAAGAAAACTATCAATATCCTCTAATGTCAAATCATTGTTGTCAGTCCATGTCTCAGAAGGAGAATTTTCCAAAACAGGTTCATTGTCACAATTTTCAATCGTGCATGTAGAGTTAACACTACTAGGGTAAGAATTGCTATTTGTAGTTGGACACAAGTAAGGATCTTGGTCGTGAGACAAAATGCTAGAAAGTTTGCATTGTTCTGAAGGAAATACATCAATTTCGGAATGGTTGGGTGACGATGATTGTTGGTCTATTTCTAATTTTTCTGGTTCCATTGTTTCTAGCTCGGCTTCTGGTTTTTCGTTGAAAGCTTTTTGAGTTTTATACTCTCCAGCAACAAAGTCTTTGAAATTACGAGTACTAGAAAATATTTGTGTACTCTTAAATGTTCTTGGGAATTTGATGAAGATACTATTGGATAAATGTTCCCTCTTTTCTTTTGCTTTCACTACGCAATTATGAAGTGATGTTAACGATTCAAACATTTTTTATCTGTATTAAGTTTTGATCTGAAATTAAGATTCTGAACAGTAACTTACACGGGAAGTAGTTGTGAACGTTATTGGAAAACGAAATAATCCTTTTGATGGATTACTAGATAATATTATTTCAAATGTATGAAGGACGTTGGATTCCGTTGAGCAAGTTTTCTGCTATCTTGAATAGTTTCAGAGTAAATATATCATTGATATTCATGAAAATTATGCAGATATTTGATGAGTAGTAAATTCTCATTTGGCTTTGGTAACAACAAAGGTAATGATTTATTTGGAATTTCGTTTCAAGCCACAACATTTCCAAATTCATTACATATACGAGGGTTACTTCTAATATAATTTGTGTTAAATATTTTCTTATCCTACGACATCACTATATTTCCTAAATTAATAATTTCATCACTCAATAGTTCTCTCGCACGGTACAAAAAATAGGCAGTTGAGTTGATACTCACAGAAGGTAACAGTTGCATAGTTTCACAGTAGAATGTTGAGAAGAATATGAAAAGTAGAACAACTATATATTTTTTGGATACTGTTAGAGTCAGTTCTGTTGGGAAATTTTCAGATAAAATAAACTGCATTGAGAAGATTTTTGAAAAGGATTAAATAATTTATGAGTTTATAAATGATTTGATAGACGCTAAGATAGGTTCATTAAATTCTTGGATAGAAAAACCCGAGTATGCGAACTGTGGTAATACATAATTATTGTATTAATGAATGTTTGCAAATTATAGATAGTTAAAGTTACTAAACTTCATTGAACAAACCATAATGACTTATTCTCGTTATACATTCCGAAAGGTTTTCTAGTAAATAGATATTTATGTGCAGGTTGTAAAATACATGTGCTTCTTGTGTACAGTAATTTAATAGTTATATGAGTAAAATTATATTTGAACAATAATTATGGAAATGGTAACCAGCCAAAACTTATTCCAACCATATATATTTATGTAGTATACTTATGCAGATTTTAATCTTAACACATTTTGACAATATATATATGTGCATAAATTAAATGTTCTATTATCTCGGAATGACTAGAGCCACAAAATACATCCAAAAAATAATAATTGGTTAACATTGTTTTAGGGCGGCGAAGGAAAGAATCAATTCAATAAACACTAACCACTTTACACAGTGTAACAATTACAACTATATTAATCTTAAGTGTTTAACTTTGGGTTTTTGATTGAATTGATAAATAATAATGATTGACAAGACTTCTGGCAGTTTAGCTAAACAACTGAACCTTCAGATCCGTACTCTTTCAGCAAGTTTCTTAAACGGACAATTTCTTTTGAAGCTATTTGCAGATCGCCTTGTAACACAAGTTCCCGTTCCTTCAGTTTCTTGATATCTCTTTGGCATGTCTGATAATTGAAAGAACAAATGAAATATTGCATTAACATTCAAATAAAAACTAATTACATACCACATTCTGGCGGAGAAGATCAAGTTTGTCACATTTGAGTTTGTTGATCTCTTGTTTCAAATCCTCTGTTGTTCTAGCATTTGATTCCTCTTCATTACAAAGGGAACATGACATCTTATTTGTCCCAGCAGAAGACATTGATTCCAGCCCTGTATCCGAATCTTCATTTGATCCTTTGAAAGGAGCTTTCAACGGAACTTTATGAAAGTGATGGTGATGGTGATGAGAACCTGCTGAGCCTTCAAGTTCTTCGCTGTTGAGCGAAGAATCGTCACTTTCCGAAATGCGGATACTAAAATAAATTAAAGTATAATAATAAATAATAGTTGACCAACAATAATTATTTATTTAGCTTGCTTACCTGGCATGGGGTGGTGTATCAGGGCTAGATGCTGGACTCGATGGTCTTTTTGCTGACCCATTAGCTGATGTAATTAAAGTTGGATCACTCCCATTTCGGTAGCTCTACATGGAGTAATTTTTAAAGCATATAAATAAGAACTTTTAAATTAAGTTTTTTTTTAAATTACCTGAATGGTAGAAGAAGAGCTACTGACATCAACTACAGGACTTTCATTGCCACTGCTATGATGACTGTGTCTCAACTTCATGGAGCTATTGTTACTACTCGTCCCATTTGAAGATTGTTGGTTTTGTCCAGTTGAATTATGGTGTTGTAGACCATGACCATTTGTAAGAATTGTGGACGCAGATGGAGTAGAAACAGCAGAGGATGAGGAAATGTTAAAACCTGAGGAATCATTGGCTGTTTTGTTGTTGGCTCCTGAGCCACTCTTTGCCGAACTAAGGGCTTTACGAACTGTTTCCATAAATCTTGATCCTGCACTAGATCCGCTACTTCCTCCATTCCCAGCAGAATCCAGTTGAGAGAAAGTGGATCCTAAAAATTCACCAGACTTTCTCCTCACTTCATCCACCAAAGAGCTGAGGAGAGATGCTCTTGTTCTCATCTGAAATATTCATAAATACATAACTACTGACATGACATTTTAGTAAATGTACTTTAGCTGAAACGTTTTATCTTGGTAGGATAGCTCAGAACTGACAATCAATTAATATAGCAATAAATCATTATCATATAAATGTAGGCCAGTTGAAACTGGATTATTTTTAAAGCTTGTAAAAGTGGAAATCGTAGGAAATGATTAAATCTAAAATATAAGTATCTGCATATTTAGATGTTTTGAAATGATTACATTTACAAAAAGTTGAGCCTGACTTAAAGTAGGATTCACTTGTGCATAAACTTTCTACCGAAGAAAAAAAATCCAATTTTATCTCAAATCGAGTGAAAAGTTGGTTGGCTAAAGTCCTAAATAGAATTTAAAAATGATTCCAAAAACGCACCTCAAGTCTGGAAAACTTTTCTGCTTTGTAACATGCAAACTCTGCATTTATCAGCTTGGTGAGAAGAAATTCCTGGAGTTCCGAGCCTTTGTTGAAAATTGGTGGAGTTGGCAATGGTGGACCAAAAAATGGAACGTCGTCTCTTGCCGTAACATTTACTTTGTATCTGTAATGGAATAATAAAAAAAACTTTTGTAAATAACATTTCTTTCATATTTTATTATGCGCTTTCTCTACAAAAACAACCATAAAATTGTAAATGCACTTTTGGTATTTCTAAAAATATCATTCTCTTATTTTGTGAAAATATTTATTCCAATTTAATAAAACTGTCTTAAAAATTCAATAAATAGTCAAAAAAAATAATTTAAAAGAATGATGTTTAATATTTACCTTGTATTCGGTCCTTGAGGTTCAATAACTTCAACCACAATAAAGGCGTGGAGAAAGTGAGACGCTATCATATCAGGGGAAAATGGAGTGTTTTCTTCTTGAAAAATCACAGCCACAATATCATTCCCTACAAAACATTGAGTAAATTCAATAATTCGCCCATAAAATTTGACGGGTACAAACATACCAATGTGCCTTTTTCTTTGCAATTGTTGAGGATCTGATTCCATAAATGGAAGAAGATGCGACACATGAAACATAATCTCTCTGTTCTGGAAAACGTAATAAACCGACTCATCCCCCGTTTGGCCGTGCAGAGTGTCCAAACCACCGCGATACCTACATTCACAGAGAGAGAAAGGAAAAGTGGGCATTAGTGAAATGTATATGTATCTCTTGCATTCCAAATTCCAAGCTTTGTGACTTTCTCTAGTCACTACGCACTAAAATAGGGAGGTGTAGGGAAAGTAGGCCAAATGACTTGTATTACTGAGTAAATTCAAATCAAAGCAAACACCAATTCACATCAAACATTTTTCATCCACTACTTCCGACAAGTAAAAGTCAGAAACCAAAGTTGAATGGATTGCGACGACGGCTTCGTCGTGACCCATTCAATTGGTCAACGACCTACGAGAGAATGCGCTGAAGAAATAATCAGAAATTAGATGTCTTGTCTCTGACACTCAAAACCATTTATCTTATTTGTGTTTGAGTAAAACGAGCTGTTCCACTTTTGTCTGGAGACAGGCTGTCAACTACAAGTCGTGAAAAAGGGATGAGACGACAGTCGTCCAAATCCAATAAACCACTTCATCTCCACGAATAAGTAGTTTGAGGATGGCCAATAAAACATTATATGTGATTTGATTTTCCTTACCCTTCATGTCCTGTGAGTAATATTCGTTCTCCGAGAACGGAAAGGAAATTGTCCAAAAATTCGGAACTTCTGTTGCTGAAAAGATCTTCTTCCGTTGTTTGGCCCTGCTTCTGCAAGACGACTCCAAATTTGTATGTATTGACCAGCACGTGTTCATCGTAAGCGACTATGAGATCTAAATAAACCCACAATAATTATTGATTGGCATATTCCAAAAAATAAGCATTCAGTCAAGATACAACTTGAGCGAGTTTGGCGTGTTCAATCTTTATGCAATATACAAATAATAATTACTTACCCGATGCCCGTGGACAAACCACTGGAGTGAACTTTTCAGTTGTGATATCTTCATTTAATAACTGCAAACATACAGAACAATACAGATAATTTAATATCAATGGGGTAATGTGCAACAAATACAAATAAGATATATATACTACATAATACAACTTTCACTGCTCAACGATAGGCAAAATGCCATTTCCAGTGAATTTAGAGAGAAATTGGATTTAACTTTGATTTCCTTTTCTAGGAATTAACTTGTTTTGACTTGAAAGATCAATAAATAAATGATTAAATAACTTGATTCAAACTAGTTCCTTTGATGTGACATAAACTTTGTGATAAACAACATTTTCCAAAAAGGTTTGATCTTAAAAAGGTACATATGCCAAATAAAGTGACTTCTCGTGTTTCACCACATTCAATTTAACTCTTTGGAAAACTTTGTTGGTTGTGTAAGATGTACAGGGGCCCAAGCATTAAGCTGGTCATAACTCACAGCAGTGGATGAACGGGTTACATAACGTTGTACATTCTAACATCACTTAAGGGCACAACTTGGGTTCAAAAGGTCTCATGTTTTTCTCCAACAGTAATTACCTCACTGAGACACTCTGTCTATTAGTTGGATGGAAGTGAAATTATTTTAAACTCTTTGTATATTAGGAAGAGATTGAAAAATGAGTGAACACAATTTTAAATGCATGTTCCAGATCTACATTTACCCAAAAACCTGACATAAACATCTAATTGAGACCCAAATGTTGGGTTACCAGTTTACCAGCATACGTACTTTATATGACTTTTGTTTTCTGTAACTTAGAGAAAGGACGTTTGAACAGTTTGAAGAAATAGTTCAACCCAACAATATAAAAGTATACTATGATAGTTTTCTATAAAACCTTACTCTCTGTTGGCCTACGAAAACTGATACTTGTAGAAGTACAAAATATTACGTTGGGCGGATTTTTATTACTTATGGGAAGCATTTCAGCGTCAAATTTTTTCAACATATTTCATTTTCTTCTCCGCCTACTTTCTTTTACCTAAAGTCATATAATTTTAATGTTTCTCCACTCTTCATCATCGTGTAACTCAATATATACTTATGTATGTATACAACCAACGTCTGCCCTCAAAAGTGTACGTTCGGACCGCTCATCACATCGCATCTTTAAAATCTGAAACTCACGAACTGAAAATCATTTCTTCATCGAAAGCTTATGAATTAAATTGAAGATTGTGGTTCTGAGGCAATCTCAGGTGTAATATTCTTTTTATCAGTTTTGTGATTTGATTTTGTTATTTTCTTCCAGCTCACTCAGACCCAATGCCTTTCTTCAGCTTATTGAACAAACGTACCAATCTTTTTTTTTCAAATTGTCTTACAGATCATAAAAAAGATAGATGAGCCAAAGAAATACAAAAGCTATTGTTAAGCATATTAAATTGAGCAGACATAGGTCACCTATCAAATTGAACATAATTGACACTTTAATCCCTCCATTGTTTCTTTTGATTTTAAGCCAAGTCAAACATGTAAAGAAAATTAAATTCCAATCCCTTTTAAAAAATATTGACAAATAGGGAACATGCATGTATATTATGTGCAAATCCTCTGTTCGCTAATTTAATTGTAGTGGACTAGTAGTAAATTAACTTATTGTAGTTGGCAATAATTACCGTTAGATATTCGAGTGCATTGTTGTTGTTTTAAAACGTGATCTTTACTTCCAGAACCCTTCTTGCGTGTAATTTTACCACAATAATATAATACACGATATAGATTAACTTGAAGTAAAAATAAACAATGGGCAATGTGTGCCTAGATTGTAAGGACATTCAGTAGCTGTATGTAGATTAAAAGCAAGAAATACATATTATGCTGTCCTATTTCTTTAATTATGCTGGGGAAGTGAAGCTTATTTTAAAAAGACGCATATAACAATGACCACTCATCTCATTTCTCATCAAGTGGCAGCCAGTATATAAATCTCCTCATTTTATTTTCCTTTGTGTACAGCTCTAAAATACTAAAATGTATTCAAATTTGAAAAAAAAACAAATCTGAAAGCAGTTGCATAGCTGGAAGTAATTACATTAATCTGCTGGAGGCCACGATGAAGATTAATCAGTTTTAAAATTTAGAAAAGAGTTAAACTGATTTGCCTGGATTATTATATATGAAAAGCACATAGCCTGCAATAAATTCACAAAACTTTTAAAGTGATTTTATATATTTTCAAAATTATTGTTGGCTAAATGAAAAGACTGCAATGCTATATAGACTGCTATAAGTTTAGAAATACAGATAAATAACGAGCATTTGAAATGTAAACTACCATAACTTTTTAAGAAAGGAAAAAAATCTCTGACTGACCTAATGAATATTCTTTAACAACAAATCTCATATTTCATCTCTGGATTACGAAGAAAAAAATAAAGGCACAGGTGGATCGAATCAAGTATCTTTAGCTTTACAATGTACGATATTTATAAGAATTTTTCCACATGTATTATGTTGTATTTCGTTGTAAGTACTTGAGTAAAAGTAAAAGAGCCGTCGTAAATTAAATTATTAAAAGCGAGTCGCTATCCGTTAAAAATATTGAATTTTGACTAGCAAACACGGTTTTGCAATTTTAGAACGTTTTGGGGCAAAACTAAATTAAAGTTGGTAAATGATGTCAAAGGTTAGAAAGCTTTTAAAACGCCGACTTTAAGGTTCCTTTGATCAAACGGCGTGTGTCTATATAAAGTTATAAAGCAACAAAAACACAAGGAATGATGATTACTGATGGCTTGACTTTTAGGCTTCGAGTTAAAAACGTTGGGATAGCAAAACGATAGGGGAAAATATCCTTGAGACGGACGCCGACAGTCTGAGTAACTTGATTTCTATTATGTGAATCTTGCGATTAACTAAATTTACCTGGCTCTAAACCCTTCTAACCAACCTTCAATTCAAGTCATATAAATATAAATTGAGACTATCGACTGCTCCTTTTTTACTATTCTACATGGGTGGCCTTTTAAATGCCCGTTGATTATTAACGAATATTAGTTGTGTAATAATTGAGCATGGTACAATGTTGCTGCCTTTAAAGCTTCAACTAACACACTAAAGGAGATTGTGTGAAGTATTAATAACAATAATGTCTCAAAACACAAAGATGTTATTGCAGCAAAGTTTTATTGACATGCAGAATTTAAAGTTTGATTTTTTATTCAAATTGACATAATGTTTTTTTTTTTAATTAATATAGAAAAACGAATTGTTCTAAAATGGCAGAGATTAATGATACAAATAATCCGACAATACTTCCTCTTTAAACCATGATTATGTTAACCTTTAAAAGTTCATTAAAGCATGAAACCGCATCAAGAATGTAATATTTTCTGCCATGAATCACTAAAATCAAAATTATACTAAAAAGTTATATAACATTGATGCCAAATGTGCACGATATTTTGTGGGGAAAATGCATATAATTTCATAAATTAGCTTTGGCTTCTACAATTTGAAAGGCAAACTCAAAGTACCATTAAAGAACATGAACTTTTCGTTACTAAAATTAACACACCATCTTCTAAAACTTCCCATGACTAAATAATAATAATAAAAAATATTCCTTTGACAAACTCCCTTGAATTTGTCTTGTGTTAGCGAGAAGCTGGCATGTGTCGGGTTTTAATACACCAAAGATTCACAAAACAACGACAGAGATTAACCAGAGAATGGCACTTTCCCACAGTGGAAGGAATTTAGTTCCCACAAAGGTTACAATTTCGGTCGTTGATAATATATAAAATTACAGCAATTGAGGAATGAAACGTGATTATTCGGACTTGCACAGTTGAACCTGAAAAATGTTTTTAACATTGCGTATTTTAAGCCAAATCATTGTTTTAACAAGGCGTCTATGCTTTTGTGCCCTACAGTATGTCACGTAAAAATGTTATGTGAAATTTACTTTTGGGATACGAATCGTATCATACGACAACATCCCACGTCTTTTATTTTTCTATGTATTGTTTTGAATAACAATTTGCAACTTCCGGCACACATTACTCAAAACTAGGGAGGTCCTAATAAATATGAATAATTTACTTTTCCTTGATTAAATATTCAAATGTGTTTGCCCTTCATTTAACTCTGTATTTAACACAACTAATTATTATGAAAAGAAATGAAACAAAAATGAAAAACTAACCTTGGCCATTCGTGCCGGACATGGAGAAACGTTGCCGTTTAAACATGACACTGGAACCAATTCGTGAGATGTCCCAGTTGTAAGTCTCAAAATCAATCTCCAATGCTCGTGACCTGCAACGGTTTCTGCTTTGACGGACAAAAGAATCGCTCCCAATTTATCATCCGTTGCACAAAAATTGTAGTGATCCTAAAAATAAATCAAATTAATTATCATTATACCATGTGTGTGAATAGCAAAATAGAAAAATCAGACAATATTATTACAAGACAACCCCCAACAATGAAATCAACAAAGTGGTTCATTGTATAGTTTCAATCCTTTGGGTTATTGGGTCAATAATATATGGATTAGAATTCCTACCGATATAATTAGCACTTAACGGATGGTAGTAAACCTTATTCTGTCGTTCACAAGATCACACATATCTTTGAATTAGCTTAGGTTCAACGAGCTCAATTTATTGGATGAATGCACGGGCATCAAAGATCAAGACAAAATGGTTTTACAATCCCCGTTACACACTCATTTGATGGGACCTTAAAATACGCTGCATCATTTCTTGGCTGTTCTGAGGTTGGCATTTGTAGTTTCGTTTTTCAAATTTAAAATGCAAAAGACGCATATACACCTGGTTAATTTTTCTCGGTAGAATTAGGGTAAAATAAAAAATAAGGAAATAATTTTTCATTGTCATACACCCTGAAGGTATTGTGAATTAATTATTTCATCTTAACTGGTTATATATTTGCTTTTCATAATATGAAATCATGAACTATTCTAGATTTGCATTTAAATTTTGCCTGTGTGTTTGTTATGTTTTGTACAGAATAATGATTCAAAGGATCTGAGTCATGGATCAATTTATACTTGAGCACTGAAAGCTTTGCAAAAGTTTGACTCTGAGAAGTTGATTACTATTGAAAAGGGGAGATTGTCGGAACAGATTTATTTCTCACCTGCCCTCAAGGAAGCGTATGACTCATCAACAAGAGAAATACAAAGTAGTAGTAGTACGCAAACCTTAAGCCCACAAATATTCTCTCATCTATAAAATAGCCATCCAAAAACAGCATACATAATTCGTTTTTTGATCAGAGTTTACTCAATAATTTCTGTGTCTAAAATAATTTTTACCAAATGGTACTTTAAAAAAATGTATTAGCTCATAAAACTCAATGTGTAATGATAAAAATAAAAGGTTATGAAATCAAAGTTCTCATCTTCGATTAGGCATTACTCTTTGAAGTCCCCGCACCAAGGGAATTACTGAATTACAGTTGTTTTATAACGAAACCAGCCTGCTGAAATCAGTATGTACACTATCAACTGCCTCTTTGTAGAAATAATTTTCATAGAATCATTAACATAAAACAGAAACAGTAATTGCCTTGGGGGAAAACGCCTTTGATAATACTCCACAACTTTGATTTTTGAACTTCAACCCCAAATCTTTGGTTAACCTGAATTAATGGATGAAAGTAATATCAAACATAATGTACAAAATTTAAACTGATTTGAATGTTATATGGTTTTGCAAACATCAATTTCTGACATGCAAAACTATGATAGAAGTAATTTTATTAGCAGACGTAATAAATAATTATTGTCTTTCCTGACAAGTTGTTTAGTGGATGGTTAACATATCAAGAAAAGGGAAAAGTTATAAATCAAAACAAATTCATAGTGTGATAGTCGGAATTTGTTTTAACAAACCAGTAGACCAAGGCTTGAATATAAACCACCACATTTAACTCAATAAGACCAAAACGCACAACGCAAAGATAATAAAGCCTGGAGGAATGTTTTCTAAAATAAACACTATTTAAATTAAATTAAAATGATCATGTTAAGAGAAGTCATGAGTAAAATCATTTTCTCTGCCAATGCATTGCAACTTTTTCAATTGTTTATTTTTCACAGGCTACAACGAATAAACATCTTCAAAAATTTAGATATTTTATTCTTGTTCAAATGTTGGCTTTTGAAAATGTATTCCCATAATTTCTTGTTCACCTAACGCATTACACTTTTTTGTTACATGCAAGCAGTGTGAGATTTTAATATTGTTATATTACATTCAAACCATTTAAAGACGTGAAAAAGATTAAAAGTGTTTGTCCTTTTCAAATTCGCTGATTGATGATCGAAAAGTATTTCCTATACCTCATACTTTCTTACGTGCAGATATAGACTGAGAAAAGTAAAGCAAATAAATAATTTGGACATTATAAATGACTCAAAGCCTTTGAGTCAAAGGCAAGGGTTTGATGAATGAAGCGAAAATGAACAACACAAAACGAAATTGGCTAGTCACTTGAACTCTTGTCACATGCTACATTCCTTCTTTTGATTTACTATCAAACTTTCCACTTTATAAAATATTCAACACTGCGAAATAATCCACATAAGAATTAAGTATACAAATACTTTGTTTTATAGAAAACAATCTAATTTAAATAAAAGTAAGTACTTTCTTCTTTAATTAAGAAAAATATCTATTTGATGCGGGAAGGAAATTCGCCACAGTTTATAATTAGTGACTAATTATTTTTTTCTTTTGAAATAATTAAAATTAATTCATGGTGAAGAAATGGGTTTTGTACATTTATTTGTTTGTTTCAATAAAATAAACCTAATTATTGAATTTTATTACAGCGACTGTTTCTTTTTAATTAAATTGTGATCTGTCATGAATTTTATCAGTTCTAATACAAGTTTCAACATTTCAAACACACTGCTCATCATAACTAGAAATTAGAAATCCGCACAAATTAACTTGTCTCAGGCATGATTAATTTGCTTGCTCAACGTTCGCACACTTCATTAATCTTAAATCATAATAAAAAAAATGAATGAGAAATTTTTAATATCTTTATACTCGATTTTTCAATATTTGTCCAAGTACATTATTTTGAAAATATTCATGTACAAAATGTATGTCTAATTAAAACCCCAGCTAACCTTAGTTCACATCATTTAAAATCATTTTATACGTTTTCACTGTCAACGAACAAGCGTGCGAACGCAATACACGCGTATATGAAATTATAATTTCACCTCATAAAACAACATTCCACAATTTTAACAAAGCAACATTTCTTTACCGGATGTCTAATGTTTCTCTGCTGATAAAAAAATCATTTGGTTTCCGGCGAGTTGGAAACAAAGGCTCAAGGTGGAGACGACACACTGAACTGCTGTTGCTACTTGTTTAGTTAATTTCTGCTTTCATTTATGTGCCTCTAATCTAAAGAAGATTTAGACAGGAAACAAGCTGGCAGAGGGAACATAATTACGTACAATGGATAATTGCGATGCAAAACTTTAAAACTCAGCAAACCGTAACCAAACTCGATTCTCTTATTTGTATTCATTGTATGATAATATTGAGAAAATTCTCAACGGGCAGTTTGAAATTTAGAATAGCTAATAAAGTATTACAATATAAAAGTAAAAGATTTCTTATGTTGAACATCAAAGACAAAATTTATTGTCCAAATTGTTTGATATGAAGTTGTTTAAATTGTCACTGCAAAGTACTGCAAACCATTAGCGAACACCAAACTTAAAAGAATCCGTCAATTTGTCATTTAAAAGTCATTTACTTCATTTTTTTATAAATAAAAGGCCAAATGCTATTTGGCATAACAAATAAATGAGTCTTAATCATTCTCATCGATTAATGAGAAGGTTAAAGATTTTAACTACTCAATTAAATGTAAAATAAATTTATAATGATTTCCAGTACAAAAATGGTTAAATTTCAAGCAAATGATATTACAATCATTTTTGTCCTAGAATCAAAAAATGAAAAGTCATCATCGTGATTAAATTTGACACTTGTAGTTTATTAAATTGTGTAACCCAAAAGTTGATCGTTTAAATATGATTAGAAAAAATAATTACCAGCTACCAAATGTCAGTTAATTGCTACCAACTGAAAAATTTCAGCAATTCTAAAACTTGAAATAATAATTATTATGCTTTTGGCGTACTACGAAATCTATCCCAAAATGCATTTAATCTTTACGAACATGACTTATGATTAAATGCTTACAAAAGCATCTGCAGATAAACAACTTGAGACAGAAGAAAATGTACAAAGTTGAATTTACATGTAAACAAACTACTTGCTTCGCATAAATCAAAGAGATCCAAAGATGAGTTTTTGACACTCTGTTATACTTTAACGGCGTATATAATGACGATAACCAATCATTTCATGACTACCAAATAATTAGCAAATGTAAATTCTAATTCCATTCAATTACACAACACGCACTTTGCTCGATCAGATATGATTCCAAGAAGCTCCATTTAAGCCACCCTTAGTCTTTTTTGTTGGACACGCTGTGTAAGCAAACCGAGACAAGCCTGACGTAAAGTTGCATTTTACTTCTTTTAGATATTTGTACAACGCAACGAGGCAAGAAGAAGAAAGAAAAGAACACTCGCACGCCATTCAACTTGGCAGTGACATTGATCTCAAAGGAAAGAGGAACACTGCTTCACTTATTTACAAATTTGGAAATTACCATCAAAGGAAAGAAGACAATTAGAATCCATTTGTGTCAGCTAGTTTTTTCTTGAAAATAAAACTGCTGAATGAGCACGATCTCAAGAAATTTTGGAGATTTTTAACATTTGTATATCAAGTGAATTGTATATGTATATTATGTTACTTTTTTAAATATTTTTAAAACCCAAAATGCTATTCACAGGCGTGACAATTTCCACTGAAACCTGACCTGATCTATGGCCTTTTAGTTTTCAGTTTACTATTTTAAAGGTGGTGACAAACTTAAGGAAAGAAAGTAACAGCTGCCGTTATTATTCAAACATTTGTTTTCTATGTATTAGGAAGTAAAGAAAAATCTGTAGATATTTATTCTTTTTGGTTTCAAAGTCCTTTAAGTTCAACAAACGAATACAAGATTTACACCTGCTCTTAAACAATTAAAGCTTCTTGAAACCATATGTTCCCAAAGACTGCTCAATTCTGTGAGCTTCCACAAGGTGCTCAAGTTGTTATTATCATAAGATGCATGTCAGCTTATTATTAGAACAGGAAGTTTTAGTTTTTTTATTCTCGAGGAAGGAAATGATGAGTAGGATAAGTTTTATTGGTAGCTCATCTTTGAATCAAGATTAGAGAACAACACATGGTCGTGCTCCTAGTTTTCACTGAATGTTCAACTCAAATGACGTTGGAGAGAGTGGCCCCTATCTCCAATTCCTAGTTTTTAAGCCAATAAGTAGCCTACTTAGACACAGGAAACGACTTTTGTTGAGAAATAAAAGGAATTTTATCGCGGTAGTTAGAAAACCTTTGGGATGTAAGGCTTATTACTATTGTTGTGTTTGCAAACGTTCTTATTGCTATGCACAAAACCCTTTTCCCATTGTATCACTCAAATAAAATGCAAAACTTCTTCCAAACTAGAACAAATAAGCCGTTTCAACAAACACTCCCGTGATCCAGGTAAAAGATATTTAACGGACACTTTTCCGTATTCAAATGCCACTGCATAAAAAGCTAGTAATTTTCTTTCTCTTTTGTTACGCAATACGGTAGAGTACCCCTTCCAAAAGCTTTGTAAGATCGTGGATGCTTAATCCTTTTACAAAATTTTATATGGAACAGTCAAATGGAATAAATGATCTCTCTGACCTATTTACATTCTAGAAGAGAAATGTGGGTTCAAGAATCTAGATCAGGAAAGAGCTGTATAACATCAAGGGAAAGGATCAGATAGATCCACAAACTTTGCGTTTTAGATATTTCTATTTGTATTACATGAGATAAAATGGAAGTTTAGTCAAGCCACAAAAAAGAAAACAACGAAAGAGAAAGAAACACTTTGTTAGTCTATATGTAAATTTTAGGACACAAATGTTTTTTACCCTCAACTGCAAAAACTAATTTAACTGTTCAATATGATTCACAGTCTCATTTTGATTAAATAAGATTGAATGGTTCACTAATAGATATTTTCTGAGTTAAATTAATTACCACCTAATAGAAAATATTATTTTGTGCTACGCACTTTTATGTTTGCCAGTTAAAGTTAAACGTCACTACTTATCTTTAGACTTGTAAGTAATGCAATTAAATGGACAAATGAGATATGACCTAGAATCCCTGGTCAGAATGACAATAATTAAATATGAGATGGCAAATTGATCTCCGTGTCTACATTTATTCCCCTATCAATGGTATCCGTTTAAGTATTTAATAACCGTCAATTCAATCGTTGTAGTTATCGCATGAATCATTACATGGTCCAATTTTACGCTTGCGTTAGATCCCTTTTAATTGGACGTCCTAAATGGAACTTTTCTTTGTGCAAATCGAGATATTATTTGTCCTACTTTCTACATTCATTTCCTTTCATTTTAGTACGAAAAATAATATCCAGAAATCGTACAACTATCAAACTCAAATGATCTATCTATTTCTGCTTTACACAAAGTTTTCAAAACTGTGTCAAACAGAACAAATTATTTTACTTTGAAACGTGGCCTTTCAATCCCCGCTGGCAAAATTATTTACAAACATGCTGTTAATTTGCATCATTCTCACTCATTTTAATCAAACAATATTCTTTATCAAATCCTCAGAGGTTGTGCAAATCAAATATGTATCAAAACCCACGCAATAAATTAACTGGAAATTCATTTTCATTGATTCAATCAACTAATCAACATCAGGCAGGTGTGGGCCAAGAAAAATCCTGTTTTATGAATTTAATTGGGTATATTATTATTGCAAAAAATGTGTTGTATATATACATATATATATAAATACCAGATTTAGTACCTAATATATGCAAATAAATTGTAAGATGTAAATTGTAAATTGTAATTGTAAGATTTACAAAACTTATTTTGCACGTATTTCCAATATGAAAAATAAGAGCGTTAAGTAAAAATGAATATATTAGTTGAAAAAGTGGCCTGGAGATTTAGCGCTTCACAGTTAATTTTCTGATTAGCAAATTTCACGGCAAATTGGAATACAATTAGTGAATAGTATAACGCCCTAAATTATTATTGATTTGATTTCAAGGTAGTGGTGATTTGCTTTTGTTCTACTTGATTTTGTCTATGAAATTGCTAATTTATCTTCTCAATGTCATTATTTTTAAATGTAATTCCAGTAATAAATAAATTTATTATTTGGCGACATTGATTAAAAAATACAATTAATATAAACTTTAATTGCTACCAAAAAAACCAACACATTTAATTACGCTTGGTGCAGTTTTATTGCTTTAATTATAGCAGAAGCTATACAAAATAAGAGGCAAATTAGTATAAGAATGCTGTTCTAAAATGGAGAGTGTGCTAAATATCACAAATTATGACATCTTCAGTTTAATAATATATATAAAAGCATTGTTGTTTGGTGCTATCTTATTCAGCTCTCAATCATCGAGCCCATTAGTATGCCCAAAAAGAATCCTAGAAATCTAACGGCCTTGCTTATATTATTGTCCACATATACAAATTTAGAAAAACTCGTCTGGTGTATTGCATGTGACATAATATAATGGGACGAAATTTTTAATGGAAGGGTCCCTGAATTAAAACAACAATGAGGGATGATTTTTACCAGAAGAGATAGGTTGGTCATGGTCGTAATATCGTACAATTTTAGACCATGCCATTGCAGGCTCGTTGGTTATCTCATCTCTGTAATTCTATAATATAAATCAAGTCATGCCATCACAATAAGTTGCAAGGGATTATTATTATTTTCATCATCCGTAGTTTACTTGATGTAACAGGTAAATAAATTCATGCAAGTAGTAAACGCACCATGACTTTGAAATTTCTTGGTTTGGGATTTCAAAGGACCTTTTCTGATTTGAGTGTGGACAATGAGTCTCTTTATAAGAAGAATCATCGGTAGAATGATATGTCTCCTTAATTTACGCCTACAGGACAACAAACTAGCCACATGGCCAACCAAATTTATTTCTCATCGTTCAAGTACAAGCTTGGGCGCTTTCAGTCACATCATCATAAATAAAATAAACTGCTACCTGCCCACGCGAATTAATTGTAGGATTTTATTGATGTAAATAACTCCATCGTTCACTGAGATATATGAAAGACTTCCTGTTCTCAGCAGAATGATCAAACTCGATTTAAAAGAAAGTATTGAGTCTCGTAGCTATTGTGACATTGTGTGTCACAACATGAGGATTATTCATCATGACAAACAAAAGTAGTAGCTACCGGATTAATATAAAATGAAAGCTTCTTCAATATTTTTTTCCTTAAAGAAAAGTGAATGTAAGCGGATTAATTATAATTATAAGTATCTATACTCATGTTTGGTGTTGAATTATATTTGTATATGCCCATTTTCCTTTAGTTTGATTCAACTTTAGTTCTAGCAACAAATATTGGACTAACTCTAACTCAACTTCCAATTCTGGGGTATATCCTATACAAATGTTATTGGAAAAGAAAAGCATTGTTATAATAATATGCCTTTGTCCGTTGGCTACAATTTTGCCTTGAGGGGGAAATGACACAAATGAAGCGAAGATCCATTCCAGTTTTCAAATGACGAATGTTCATGCCACTTACAACGGTCATATAATAAACAGTGCTTTGTGGAGTGTGCTTCAAATTTAAAAAAAAAACGGTGAATGGAAGTTATGTGTATATAGGCTCAAGTTTAGAGCACCTGGATTTGGTTGGGTTGTACTAAACAACCAAAAATTGTCCCTTGAAATTCTACCCCACCCTAAATTTAACGGCAGGATAGGATTCACGCATATCAGTTTCTCTCTCCAGCAATCTAAATCATATCGCTGTCATTACATTCAATGACACTACCGATCTAATGAAACAAAAGAATGCATAATGAGCACGAGGCTATATAGATGGAAATTGTAAAAAAAAAACCGTTGGTTATATGACAAGGTACTGGAATCCAAAACAGTTGGGGGTTGTCGGTCTGCTGTATGTGTGTCAACGCACAATGACACGAGAACAATGATTACAGGAAATCGGAAGCGTACCTTTCCAAAAAAGTATTTTCTGTATGCTACTGCAGTCTCGTCCGTCTCGATCTTTGGTTTGGGTAACGTTCCAGTTGTGTTTGATGAGAATTCCGGAGGACTTTCTGAGCCTGCACCTTCAACCCAGTAACCTCCACGTCTGGGAATAGCAACCATGGGATAAGGACCTGGCCGAGATAGAATCTCCTCCAACAATTCCTGAAATTAAACAATGAAAAAATAAATTGTTATGAAATCCCTTTAAAAGTAAAAATAGGGGAACGGTTGTTTAACTCTGAAACTTAATTACATATTTAGGATAATAATACTTTGGCCTTTAAAATAACCATCAAATATTGTTACATGCACTTACAAGTGCCTTGGATGGACTACATTCTTTCTCAAACTACAACAAATTGCTTTTTAATATATCTCTAATAACCTTTCATTTTGAGGAAGATGCAACTTACAACTTGTGCATAAATTATTTCTCTCCCTGTCTGTATTCGTGTCTAAGACTATGTATTTTAAACGAACCAATTTGCTTCTACTTTTATTATTTGATATGATACTTCTTCTTACTTATTAGCCACAAAAAGTTACTATATGATATTACAAAATGTTGCAAATCTTGCACATATTAATTTCTAACCTATAATAAAATATTGTGCCATTAAAGATTTAGTTTGCTTTTAATACGATATAATTTCTTTCAAATTTCAAGTTATATTATACTCACTTGTATATTAATAATCTTTCATTAAACAGATTCCTTGAAACTATCTAGTACCTTTCAAAGAAATCGTGATATTCGTGACCTTTTAGAGCATTAAGTACGCAATGCTTCATTGTAGACCCTCAACGCATATTAAGTGAAGGAATTTGATACACAGGTGATAATTGTGCATACAAACATTCAATGAGGCACTTACAAACAATGGAAGAATGTATATAAATGCATATAAAATAGCTTTATCGACAACTCATAAATCACTTGCAGATTAATCATATTGAATGAAGAAGAAATCTATCAAGTCATGTCAGATACGGAAATATTGCAAAATTTACTAATGACAAAATATTTGTCAAAACTCGGATTGACTAATTACATTTAGACATTTCAATGCCATCAAAAATTAACAGAAGTTGATGAAAAATAACTAAATAGCACTGAGTAAGTAGGCATTAAATAATTGAGACCGCTTACTACTTCTGTATTTAGGTATTAGTTTTTTTTTTTAATAAAATGAGATTGCCGATTGCTCTTTATAATTTTCAAACAATCTCTTTTTTTTGAGAAAAATCCTTGAGAGTGAATAAGTAATGCTCCGATAGAAAAGAGACGAGAGCAAACAAACAAAGACACCCAAAGAACCAGGTTCATTTTCTGTCATTCATTTCGTTTAGCGACTTTAAACGGAAAAATCATCTTGTTCACCAGAAAAGACCTACCACGAAGAAGTCAACAGCGAATGAAGGCTGAAGACTTGTCCCAAACACATTAACAACACAGTAAAGTTGATCTTGTCTTGGAGAATTTATGAGTGCATCAAAATCTACTGGTAACAACAGAAAGAAAGAAAATGCAATTACTTCCACTTTTATTTTATCTTTATACCACTTCCAACTGAGTAGGAAGTCTGGTACAGATGAATATAAGTTATTTACAACACCAATTTGAAGCCAGTCTCCTCCAGTTTCAACAGAAATCATTTTATTATGCTCTCTGCTAACAGAAATATAAATTACTGTGATGATCTTTGAGTTAAGAAACATCCAAACATTGTATCACTTTACTGTTTTCAGTGAATATTTTTCACTGTCTTGAACAAAGCGGGATAATAGTAATTTTTATTGTGCATTTGTCACAATTATAATTTTCTGAAATTTTCATATTGTAATATCATATATAAAAGAAACAATTTAATGAAAGGATGCATTAGTTTCAACGCACATTTCTTCTTGTCGAAGTTGAAATCCATGTTCGGGAGTAATTAAAAATTATGAGCGTTACGAAATAATATTGTACGTGAAAGTTTTTAAAGTATAATAACACGGCAATAATACTCATTGGAATGCATAAGGAGGAGATTGCAAAGAAGAACGAAAATGTAAATATTTGAAGGTAGAGAGGAATTGTAATCTTTGTGGTGCATAGTAATAAACTGCCAGACAGAACTTTTACCTTAGAAGGAGGCGGCAACACGGAGGAAGAGGACGCCGAGGAAGATGATGTCATATTTGATGCGGCTGCTGGAGACTTGTTTCCCTCTTCTCGACTTGACTGCAAAAAAAAAATAAATCAAAATTATAATTTGCAAGCTCATCGAGAGAGAAAGAAACTTATTATGCATATATGATGTCGGAATGTTTTATGCAGTGCACATTATTTTCTTCATAAATATAAATTAAACTTTGTGACACTTGACAGCATCACATTTAGGTTTTCCTTTATTACAAAATGAATAAGCAACAGAAGCCACTGGTCACATTTTAATTTCTCATAATCAAGTAATTTAATTTACATTTGTTAACATTTTTAATACAATCAACAGTTCATTGTTATTCATAAAATGCCATGCTTTTAATTACTCTTTGTACCACAATACATTCAAAATGCACAACACGTATTTTGTAATATTTTTAAACGAGATTTTATGTACAGAAAATGATCTTTAGGAAATTTGTTTGAAACCTCTTAAAATACAATGTTTTGAAGTATATTTAACATCCAGCCCATTATCAAAAATCGGCTAAAAACGAAAGCTCCGTTGAAACGAATAAATATTTAGTGCATGAAATTGCAAAATTGTACACCAGCCGCGTGACAATAATTATTGTGCAATCATTTTAAGCCTCAAGCACACGTTAAAATACTTTATTCTTTTTGACACCTGTCGCCATTCAAAGTCATCGTTTGAATCTGCGACGTTTTTTGCCACATCCTATTGATCAAATGAATTGACCAAAACTCTAAATAGAGTTGTGTTACAGAAAATTCAAAAATTAGTTTCACGTCTTTCAACATGTTTGACTTGTTTGTTGATGTCAAAATGTATATTCTCCCATTTGTAAATTGCAAACGGATTGGTCTATTCACTTCAGTAAAATCTGTCCAATTTATTTAATTGAATATAACCTTTAGCAATTAGTTAATGCACAAAAGCTCACACTTCTGAGAAGGCAGGGGACATATAAAACCAACGTCCTCATAAAGGGAGAAAGTCTAAGCTCATGATTACTAACAACTCACGACCAAGATAATGGAGTCCGTTGATTTTCATTCCATTAGGACAAGCAATAAAACAATTTGCAAATCTCTAATGTGATTACCATTCCCAAGAGTGGAGTTAATGAAAATAAGACAAAATCTGCGACAGAGGCTCGTTGCTGTTCTTGTTCTTTCCGTAATTTAGTGGAACCCCGACGAGTTTTCCCATCAAAGAACCCAAACCTTTCACTCTTTGGCCTATCCAATGATCTTGTTTTTCTTTTGGATTTAGCAGCAGCAGAGAGCAAGTCGTAACTGGAATTGGCGTGGGATGACATTCTTCTATTTAGAAGGTTGATTGGAGCCATAGGGCAACGTTTCAAAAAGTATTATGACTGCGTATTAACGTTCAACTGCAAAATTCAGCCCCACTTAACCCTTCAAGTTTAATGTCAACTCATTCAAATTGTTTGTTCATTGAAAATTTCAATTTATTTAAAATTCTTTTATCTAGAAACACCACTATGTAACTATCCAACTTCTGTGTTTACAAGCTGTCCAATTAACCAGAAATTGACCGGAAATTAAATGTGGTTTCGTACTGTCTGAGTTCCTACTACTATAAATATATGGGTTATGCAATTTGAAATAATTGTAAAATATTATTGAGGAAACGCCCAACCATTCAATTGTGATCAAAATCTGCAATCAGTTAGAATGAAGTTAGCAAAATAAACCAAAATAACATTTTTAAATATAATTAAGCAAAGTACTTTCTGGACAAATATATTTATTTTATTTTTTCCCTTATATTCACTTTGAAATGAAAAATTTATAGTGAAAAATTCCTTGTGTTGTAAATTATTGTGTTAATTTGCACAACCACAAAGAGCGACCTTCATAATTTTGCGAAT
This sequence comes from Proisotoma minuta, assembly GCA_034698145.1. Lineage (NCBI taxonomy): Eukaryota > Metazoa > Arthropoda > Collembola > Entomobryomorpha > Isotomidae > Proisotoma > Proisotoma minuta. The sequence goes on from JAQIXN010000222.1 coordinate 38,402, forward strand.
CTTTCATGTAAATAAAGTTAATAATTATGCTTTGACACACACTTTAGAGTGGTTACAGTCTCAAGTGTTTTCGACAGCTTACAAATAGATTTACCATAAAATGTGGCGATTTGGTTGAAAAACTGACAGCTTTTTGTAAATAGGTATACTTGTTTTAATCACACTGAAACCGACAATGATGATATAAAGCATATGCCTGCTGCTTTCATGAAAAATTTGAAACTTGGTTTCCATTACCAAAACCTCGCTCAAAGTCACAAAATGTTTGTTTGAAGTTACACCCCGATGGAAAAAGAATTCAAGGTTAAGCATACCTTGAAATCATTGACCTACAGGAAAAAAAGCCGCAAAATAATCAACCTAATAGTGTTTATGCATTATATAGTTATAGAGCATGCTTGAAATTGCACACAATGAAATTTTGATTGCAACCAAATAAAACAGCACAAATACGTACATCGTGTGCAAGTAAGAGTCATTCAACAATCCTAGAAGATATTGCATTTTCCTTCATAAAGTTTCATTTCACGATACCATGATACAAAGAGATATCTGTTTGGTTGAAGCTTACTTATCTACTTACTATTGCCTATATATGATGCATATTGCTAACTTTCAACAAACTATATACAATTGATATTACAATGTCTTTGCCCTTTTTATAGCTGAGATTTGATTTTTTACATATAAAGTTGGAGGATAATAGCATTCTTCCCTTTGAACAAAGCGAAGAGCAAGTCAGTCGGCAACAGAAAATACTCTGTGAAGATGCGGTAATGTGCAGTTCTCTCTAAGAACATTTTTCTCTGACGGTATCATGGAGAAGATCACATTCCAGAATTATTGCTACATGTGTTACGTTATTTTTAACGGACTCGTAGTGGTGAAACTCAATTCCAGTAAACTGCTTTAATAATTCATTTTTATATTTAGGATGCTGAACTTGATGTAAAGAAGAAAGCCTTTGTTTAAAGTTGGATTGGAATGAGTTTATTCAACTGCACGACTTGCAATAATGTTTCCATTTGCTCGGCTTAAGTATTTAGCATTCAAAATTTCTAAGCTATACTGCACAACTCCCACACATTTTGAGGCATTAATATGTTTGAATATTTCAGGGTCGATTTCAAATATCCATTTAACTAAATTCCTTTTGTAATTAGCACTCCAAAAAGAAAATGATTTTTAATAGATCATGTTCAACACGAAAAAAATATCCAATTTCAGGTTCATCATTTGAGATACAAAAGTTGGGTTTACCTTTCTCATTTTATATTCTATTGTGTGGCTCTAATTAAAATTTGCCATAATTTTTACCACCTAGTGTAAACCCTCTAATTTTTTTTTTGTCGTGAGTAGAATTTAATTTTTCTAAATAATAGCCCTATAATTGTAGACTAAATGACGTTTTTTCTTTAAGAACAAATAAGGAATACGTATCCTGCATTTTTATTTTTCTCGTGTAGGGTTTATGCTTAAATGTGTTATTATTTTTCAGAAAAAAAAATCAAAAATACTTTATTGATTTACTCATTTGATTATGTACTTTGCTAAAATACTGCATTTGGCTAATACTCGAGAAAATATTTTTATAGATTATTCACGTATTGTACAACACCTCTGTATTATCTAAAGTTCAGATGAGTTATTATTTGCACAAACTTAGACAATAGAAAATATAACCTTTGCCCCTCAAAAGCATTATATCTTCTTGGTTTGAGTTACATATCCACCGCATTTAACCCTATTGTAATGTTGTGTGCTGAATTGAGCAAACTGAATTTGCTTTTGTATAACGGGAAAACTCATCAAGTGTTTTATGCACATCTCAAATTTGTCCCACATTTGAAAATTTAAATGAACCCATGCATTATATCGCAAGTCATCCCACGTTACAAATAACAATTTTCTATTCTCTCCAACTGGGAAGATTTTAGAGGTGTGTTCGGGGGTTAATAGATTAAGTTCAGAGTCGATGATGACAAGACATTAATCCCATTCAAGCTAAATCAATCCATCATAAAACGAAGAGACTCAAGATCTACAATACACAAAATGAAAAGAAATCCGCAGAGTCTTATAAGTAAGTAGTGTATCTTTGGATTTAAATGAGTTAATTATCTAGTATTCATGAAATGCCATCACCTCTTCTTCTTCCTCTAACATGAACAACTATCAAGATAACTAAACATTTAGCAGGAGAAATTTACTGTTCAGCTCTGTATCAGCAGAAAAGCGTTTTAAGGATTGTATTGGTAATTAGCTTACAAGTGAGCTTCATTGTTCTCATCAAAAGATTCGTAATTATTATTGTGCCTGGCTTTCGATAATCATGACGATATGCTAACAAACAGAATTACCGTATCATTAACGCATTATCAAAATCTCACCCTGCATTTGTTGACTGAATAAATCTCTCATCTATATAATTATGATCAAAGACTTCAACTTTCACATGTATATTTGCCATTCACAAAAATCAAATTCAATCTGCAGATTTAAGAAGGTCTTGAGAACTTTTGTATTTATTTTGTTCATACCATTTTAGTTCATTAGCCAAGTAGTTTTGACTAATCAAATTCAAAAGTTGATTTGAAAAAACTTTGAAACTTTATTGTGTTTTGTTGAAAATTGAAAGCAAGTGTGAATATATTTGATGTGTGTCTGCTATCAATCAAATTGAATACAAAATCTTTGACGACATACTTTTAAAGTAATTGCAGAGCTTAGTTTTACATAAGTTTTATTGGTCTTAATCTTTACGTACCACTTGACTCACTCCACTTTTCAAATTTAGAAGAAATAAATAAAGTTTCTAATAGTCTGTCATTTAAACAATTATCAGGACTTGTACAAAAAGTAAATATTATTGCCCACGTACCATTTCAACTAGTTTATGTTGAGATGGTTAAAGTTTCTATTGTGGATAAATATTTCTTTTTACTAAACCAGATTCTACTATATATATGAATTATAAAAAAATGAAATCGCTTCCTATGTTGCAAAGTGAATTTATTTACCTACAAAGACATTAAAGTTATGTAAAACGATTGTCTTAGTTTTTATGGACAAAGGTTACAGGTCGCCTGTGGAAAGTTTCTTGTAATTAAATTAGGAAATGTAGGATCATTACTCTCACTTTTCAAACAGAAATAATTCAAATAATAGTTTACTTGTAATGAAAAACATATTTTGTTGTTGTTTTTAAAGAGTTTACTATGACATAATGCTATTAATTTCCTAAGGGCGCAATAAAAGTCTCTGGACCAGGGCACGCAACTGGAAAAACCGAAACATGTTAAACATTTGAGAAGTTTTGGGCACTTTTGGGAGTGATGGGTCGTTGGCTTTTCTTTCTCCTAGCCTAGCTAGTCTATGGTCAGATCAGAGACATTCATCACATTGCATGCTAAACACAAAAGTGGTCCATTGGTTCACATCAGGAAGTGAATTAAATTGTAACACGAGTAACCATTACCAGATGTTGTTAAAGGCACCATCGTGAGTTTACTTGTTTAGATCTCATGTCATTAGCTTTCGTTTTCAAAATACGGCCATTAGACCATGGCTTATACATGTATATAAATACTACTGCGGGTAAAGTAGATTCCGGTCTACATATCTACTACTCCTTGTAAATCTTGCGACTTATTTCCTGCCAGTTAGGATCCCTTTGATGAAACATCCCGTGGTAAACAGATCAGGTCATGCTACATATTAAATTACTTGCCACAATTACCCATAACAATATATACTATTTCTCGTACAAACGGTGGGATCTTTAATTATTAAAAGGAAAAGGAAGGGTTGGGTTTAGGAGTAAATAAAATGCACTTACCCTAGATTCTAGTCGCAACCTCATGACATTCGTATACAATTTTCCCAGTTTTGATCTATGCTACAAACTGTTTTTGGACCTCCGTTAAAAGGAGCTTCCAAAAATCAGACAATAAAGTACACAAACTAAATGACTATAAGTCAATGATTCAGTGATTAAAACGTGTTTTCTTTGTCAAAAAACTAAAGGTTATATTTAAACATCATATCTAAAGTTAATTGCAAGTATGCTGAAGCCATATTTATTTAACTCACTAAAATCAGTCACTGTCTTTTATTAGGTTTTATTCATTTCGTACAATGAACTTTATTTGGTTACCGGAACGGAGTTACACAATCTACTCTTTTTACGTATTCGTATTAAAATTCACAAGTTTTTGAAAGCAACTGCATACAAATGCTTCCTCCGAAGAAGCCACGAAAGCGAGTTATTATTATTATATGAGTATGAACACAGTGGTCCTTTATGATTCAATTATATATTGTATGCATTCACCGTCACTTAATTTTATATATGCAGAATGTATTGCATGAACGTGTCGACAGATCCTGTTATTTGATAACAACAGTTTTCTAGCAAGATACAACTGAATTTTTCCTTTTTAGGTAATTTCAATTTGTTTCTTTGTCTCACACTTGTATTCTCATCTTCAATTTTGTCTCTTAATTAGTGTTTCCTTTTATTGTTATTAAAATTACAGTCAATGAACTGGTCCTTAAATACTTGGCTGCAGAAAATTAATTTGCAACAGAAGCAACGATGCCCAAATTTGACACTTGATGATGGGTATCATATATACGTATACTTGAGGAGTGAATGGCAAGCAACGAAACAATGTAGAAAACCGCTTGTCAATTATTCTCACAATAATTGTCAGGTAATGCTAATTTGTGTCACTGACAATGACAACTGTATCTATTTGTTTTAGCAATATACGGTTTGGAAAAATCACCGTTACCCACTTCCGAGGTTTTGAGAAATTTTTGGCTTGGCTTGTAAAACACTTTAAAAAACCTCACTTAAAACTTTTAATATTTAAGATTTAGAATCCGCAGTAAAAGTGAGTGGTTTTCAGTGTTACAATTCTTACGCACAAATCGTAAATCCGTTTTAAAGGAATGATATAGTCTCACTTTGGACTCGGGAGCAAGTGACGCTATGTTGTTACCCTTCGACTTTCAAGATCCAACTGCCACAGCTGCACAACAATCCCTCTGGCACTCTTTCACATCCTCTGCAATGAGTAGCCCCTAACTAACGCTCTCATAACAATGCAATGCTTACCCAAAGCCAATCTTAATGTGACCACTGTATGTTTGTTAAAGGGACCAGGAAAAAAAGAAGCATCGAAAAATATGCATTTTCATGAATGTGATTATTTCAAGAGTTTTAAAAAATGTTAATCTTGCTGCTGTAAATTAAAATGAATTGTATTTCGTAATCTGTATTATGTTGCTGTACAAATAAATGCATCTGCCTATCACTTAAATTCAGTCAACCCTCTGCCCGAATTTTATTTTTTTATTTTGTGGACAGAAATTCAAATAATAGTTTACTCGACGGCTGGATGTGGTTGTTGAACAAGAATGGAGATAAAATAAAATAAAACTGTGCACGGGATATAAATCGATGGAAAGTGATTTGATGGTGAGTGGATTGGGATGACTTAGGTAAGTCTGATACCAGATACGAGAGAAATATTGTGTCCAGAAAGATAAAAAAAATGGGACTGGGGGCAGGCAGAATATTAGATTTATAGCTGTCGAATAAATAACATGTATTTTCCTATAAAAAATTTTGGTAAATTGCACCGGGCTTTTAATATCTTTGGATTCCATTTTTATATCTTTATGCCCGTGCCTTTGTTTGGATTAAAAAGATAAAATGAACAGGCGTTAGCATATGCCAACCAGATGCTGGTATTAGTTCAGTAATAATCAACATTTTCAATCCAGGTTGAAAGTTTTTCATTTGAGATGTCATAAAAATCACGCAGTGTAATTGTTACAGATTTTGATGTAATGCGCAGTTGGACTAAAAATAAATTAACTTATATAACAGAATAAATTGCCATTTGACTCAATTAACTGGACCAATAAAAAACGGAAATTAGAAACATAATAATCTCCGGGCAATATTTTCTTGGAACCAATTCCGATTCTGACAATTGGTAAATTTGGCAATATAGGTTATTAATTAATATCATTTAGCAATTTTTTTTATTATCTGTGTATATAGTGTCTGAAATTAATGTGATCAAGGATCCTTGGAATTGATTCTGATTTAATGAGCAAAATTCGATTAGATCACTGGAATTTCAGTATTTAATTGCATTTTTTCGGGTAATATTTTTATGTATGTATGCTGCCACTTTGTTAACAAAATATCATATCTTTTTATTGTAAGGATTAATAATGATTGAGACATAATTTCCAAAACTGCGTCGCAAATTGTTTTCACGTGGAAAGGTAAACAATATTAAGTTGCAAGAATGTTCAATGAATTAACAGATCACATTGCTGAACTTGCTTCAGTAAAAGTTTTATGCAGTTGAGATTTTTTCATTCTGTTTTATTTTCTAGGTTTGCAGGCTTTATCGTTGAGTTAAGTGAAAAAGTCTCAAAAAAGTCGAATATTGAAGTAATGATCTAACAATTATATTATTTATATTGATGGGGAGAGGTACTGTGAAAATTTTCCTTCACAAGGGGCCTTTTTATTTTGAAAACCCTAATATACAAACAATGATATTTTTGACGGAGAAAAGTATGGAATAGGAAAAAACTCGTTAGATTCACATAGCTAAAAATTTCAACTCGAATTCATACAAGACTTTCCAATTTATCAAAATAAATTTGAGTTGCGAATTTAAACCCAAATTACTTCCTGTGATTTACTTTCCTCTTTTCTGACGCGTACATTGATTACAAAGTCAGTTTTGGGGCTAGTTGTCAAAACTAATAGCTTTGATGTTTGCTTTTGTTTTCACGTCAGTTAATTTTTAGTGGGAACGGAAGTGAGGAATTCGTGGGAACTTCATTCATGCCACGTCCTTCATTTTAGAAACATTCGATCCAACCATATAAACCACATTTCTTTCATGCCTTCACCTCAGAAATAAAATGGATGATGAAAAACAATTGGACGGACGGCCAATTTGGCTTGACACCTGCTGTTATACTTTTATCTATCCTAACTTTGTTCGTTGAAGTTATATAATAATATGTGTACTTCAATCATAAAATGGACTAGAGATTGTTATTTACGTTTTGTAAAAATACAAAAATATGTAGAAAATTCTGGTGGATGATTTTTGCAAATTTCCAAAAGAAAAACTAGGGTGTTGTAACCCCAAACAAATCACAAAGAAATGTTTAAGCTGGTGATTAACTTTTAGTTGTGAAATTCGTTTTGACAGCTCTCTGCTATTTAATTTCAGAGATGTCAAAAAGTATATCGATTTTAAGTTTGACTTGTGTAAAATCCAATTAACATACAACTCTTCAAAAAACATTTCCGAAAAAACCTAAATAAGTGAAAAAAAATATCTTAGCAAGTAAAGATAGATGGAATAACCTTTGAAAGTGGAATTGTGCTTACACATATCATTGTTAATAACAAAGAGCATCGTAGTTTTATGACATCAAAAGATATTAGTAGATAATAACCAGTACTGTCACGGCCAATTTGAGATGCATAAATTGAAGTATTATAAAACGTTGTTTCATATATAAAAAAAATATTAAATACAAGACTAATATAAAAATGTCAACCATTACTTAGTTGAATAAGTCAATCTCAATTATTATCATCAAGTTTGCGGAAAAGTCTAGATGATTCAATAACAACGAGTATTAAAATTGTGCACTAATGCTGAGTAAAAATTGAACTTATCAAAACGGGTTATCTTAATGTATATAAATGATTGAATGATGAATGTTTTTTGACGTTTGAATGTTTTGTTAAAGCGTATAGAAAATTAGCAACATTCTTTGAATTTCTTTTAAAAGACCATGTAATATGCTTTCTTTTATATGCAATTTTAGTGACTTTTCTATAATAAAATTGTGATAGTAAAATAACTTAACTCAATTTTTGTTAACTCTTATTACATATCATATTTCAAAAAATCTTCGACTTTTGTTTAAAATATAGCGAAAATACAAGCGCTGAAGTTTTCGATTTATATAATAGAGAAAAGCAAATTAAACTAAATTGCCCGTAAAAGTCAAATCTTTTTCCAATAAATAACACAAAAGGGAAAATAAATTATTTCTCCAACGAAAACAACAATATTATTCAATGCGTAGTAAACCCAAGAACAAAGAACCGAAAACTCTTTTATGTCCCTTGAAAGAAAGCCTATAAGCTGTTTGGCTCATATTTTTAACAGAAAAACAAGATCAGGATAGATGTTTATTGTTTGGCATGTTTCTAGTATTAAAGAAATTTAGTTTGCTTTCATCGTCCTTAGATGAGCATCAAAACTTTGAAATTTAAATTCAAACAGTGTCATTACAAAATCGTGTGACCAAAATAAGATTTATTATTATGATCTCCAAAAATAAATATAAAAATCGTAAGGTAAACAAACGTGTTTTTTCATTTTTTCTTTCATAAGCAATCCGCCTCCGCAATTTCGCACCACGCCACAATAATTTCACTTGCTTGGATATACATGCAATTCAATTCAACAACGTAATATAAATCCAGACTCGGGGCCACCACCTACTTACACAAACTTTATTTCCACGCCACGACAAGCCAACAAAAGTCCACGTTCTAACCTAAAAACAAGACCACTGGAATTCTATGCGATGGACAATTTAATCTCAACCAACACAAGAATAGAAAGAAAACAAACGTTTGACGACGTAGATTGCAATCTGTGATGGAAAGTATACCCTTGTTGACAATATATAACCTCAAAATAAAATAATAAAAAGAAAGGAAGTGAAAGTAAATACGCAACTAAAAGAATCAGGAAAATGACGACGAAGCCGAAATTTTGTAAAAATAAAGTAGAAAGAAAGTTTTGCAATTTCCCATTTTATTGAATAGTATGAGAAATGAATACAGGGGGCCAAATGAGACGTTTGATTAAACAAGGTGAAAGTGAAAGGAAACCTCGAATAAAAATTGTGCATGCTCTGCCATCTATAGATGAAGCGTGCGAATGAGAAAAGTTGTTGCAACGACATGATCACAGAGGGATTGGAAACAAAGTAAATGGCATTTTACTTTGATCGCATGATGCGATTCGCATCCTTCTTTATTATTTCTTTGCTAGAAATAAATTACAAAATAATAATAATATAAGCTAACATCAAAGTAGGATGTCAACCTAACTTTTGCTCCTTATAACTGAGCAAGTGACCAAGAAAAGACATTCGAGACTTTTTGCAGTTTGACTAATATTTACTTAATGATACAAATAATTTGATTCCTTACCCTTGGCTTCATAGATGCTCTCTGCTCATCCATCCTGCAGTTCTGCAACCGTTCCAAAAGGTCAAAGAATTCATGGGAAGTACCCTAGAATTATAGAACCAACTAGTTAATTATTTGTAATTCAATGTGAAGTTCGTGTTTTATGGATGAAATGATTCAAGTATTTTACCAAAGTGATAGAGGCAATTTATAAAGCTGTAACTGGCTGTAAGTTATCTCTTAGTATAATTTGTTACATATGAGATGCAAAAATAAAGGTAACCTAGATTGGAATATATCTTTTTAAAAGATAAGAAGAAAGGGAAAGTATATTAGGGGGTTTCCGCCCTTCTTTTTCTTGAGCAACATTAATGAATTAGCGGATCTCCATTAGCCCACAAGAGAAAGTGGTTTTTACCATATAAGTTGTGGATAATGGATTTGTTTACATCTCCAGTAAAGAAGACCATCTAAAAATACATTCCCTTATCTCCTCTCTAAATGACCTGTACTCTTCCTCTCTAATTTAGTACATGAGCTGGTTCATAATATTTTTTTCATAATATTCATAATACAATTCAGGTCTTGCATCCTACCAACTCAACACAGCTCTAGAATACTAATCAAAGTAATATTAACTCTCCAGAGATTTACGTATGTATATTGGCGACGTTGGTGTATAACTAAATAAAATTAGTTTTTTTTTTAAATCTGGCCAACAAATGAAATTCAAATTTAGTTAATCAAATTAGCCAAGTAATATTTTTTACACGTTTCGCATTGTTTTCATAATTTAATCAGCTTTTGACATGAGAGAAATTAGAAATGCCAAAAGAAAGTAAACATTTATTTAACAGGCTTCTTGATCTTACCAAAACTTTCTCCGCAGATTCTCTTCGACTGGAAGCTGCAGCGGAATCAAAAGATGAGCGATGGTGGGAAGAAGAACTCATCACATCCATGTTTCCAGCTCTCCTACAAATGTAAAGAAACATAATTTAACATGATGAATAATTCAATGGATGATGATTATTGTTTACTTTACTTAGTTATCTGTATTATGATATGATACTTGAGGTTGAACTTAACTCGGAGGCATATTTCCATTAATTACTGTAATTTTGTTGTGTCAACATATCATGTTTTGCCTTGCAGACAGAAAACAAATTATGAAAACGGTTGGTTCTTGGAAAACATTGATGTTTTTGTAATATTCTTTGGTTGAAAAGAATGGTAATGATAATAAGCATTAATTTTGTTTCTATACTTTTCTAACAAACCTTAAGTAATAAGAACGAAATAAATTTTAAAAGATCTTGTGTATCAATACTAATGAAGTACACAAAGATGTCTGGAAATCAAACGTTATTGAAAGGGACAATTCTACCTTTAAGTATAATCATAAACTCTTATGACGCATTTGAAATCATCTTGCGATAATATCAAAAACGAGTATATGTATAAGATTTTAAGTCTGGATGTAATGATTTCAAGGTGACCATATTTTTAAGAGACATGTAGACGCCTATTGTAGCAAATATGTGCAACTTAAATTTGTGCTTGGATTAAGTTTCAGAAGATCAAAACTTTTCTCCATTTCAGGAAAAGCAAATCTTTAAATTCTCCAGGCGTTTGTTTGCAAAAAGAAAGAAGCAAGTTTTGAGCTCATCCTAATCCGTTTACAAGGAGAAAGAGCTTGTTCGATTTCCCATATCTATATCTGCTTTTCAGTTAAAGCTTTTTCTGCTCTATACTAAAAAACAGTGGCAGGGAATACTTGGCACGGCACGTTTCTTTCTTCCTTAAATCTTTTTCGCAAATCTTCTAAACCTTCCATTTGTCTACAAATGCGTATTAGTGAATAGATTTACCGCTCATAGCATGATGGAAAAATAATAAAAGCTGTCAATTAGCTCATTATCCCCCTTTTAACAAGCCTCCTTTCTTCAAAGAAACGTCAATTAGGGAGTGGACATGTTGATCTTGTAGTTTTTATATCAGTGTCTAAACAGTTCACCATGTTTGTTGGCAAAAACATATTTTATAAGTAATTTAATCAGCTATTCATTTAACTAGAGACGACGTAAATAAATCATCCAATTTGCTAAGCTCCGTGCTGAGAAAGCCAATTTTCTCCATCAAATGCCAATGAAAGTCAAGCTTCAAAGTCTAGCTCAGATTAAAGAGGAAAACTAACCAAACACACCTTGATAATCTGAGTAATCTTTGCGTGAGAAAATTTTCATCCATTTCTGTTTTCGTGTGGTGATCTACTTTCTATGCAAATTGATTCACCTACATACCTGGAGAAACTAGACAGACAAACTCGAAACAAAATCGATTATGTATATTAACTTATTTTTAGAGTTTGGAGTTTCTATTCCTGAATTTCAATTTTAGCAATGTCTCTATAAAAATATGTGTATATCCGTCACCACTTCAAATATACAACAAGTGCTCTTGTCATTGTGTTTCAAATCTCTAATGTTTTCCTTTTGTCCCTAGTATTTTTTTTATTTCTAAAAACATTGCTGTTATGTCGTTCAAGTAATCGTATCCATATATTTATTCGTCAGGGATTACTTTCATTTATCAACTCTTTATGCATGTTTTTACCAGATTAAGCCACTTTCAGCCTTTAGGAAATGTAAAGTATTTATGCAAGTAGAGATTTTAAACGGATAAATAAGTATATACCTATATATAAAGTTCAATCTGTTTGTTCATTTCGTTCTTTCCAATGTTTGACAAAATATATGTATTAAGGAGTAATTATGGCTTTTGTTCTACTTTTGGCATTGTCTGTAACGATTTAAGTTTAACTTTCATGCAAAGTTTCTCATTCGATGTATCGTGATATATGACGTCAATGAAACTGAAAGTTATCCAGCTACAATTCCTCATAATACCTGGAGTCAAAACTTTTACTTAAATTTCAAATTATCTGGTGGTTTAGGTTTATGTATGCCAAGTAAATAGATTTTGAAATTGTAACAAACGAGCAATACACGTGGAGTACAAATAATTAGTGGGAACCATTCAAAGTTTGTTGAAGGTTGTTAAGAAGACATTTAATATTATTGACATGGGAAATATCGACAACAATTCATTAGATCTAATTTCAAGGTGTCTCATTATTCCATCCCACTAATTGATACGTTGAGGGAATTATCCAAGTCATTTTGAGTGTCAAATATCAAAAATACTAGCAACAACATTGTTTAAACTTTATTTGTATATTATTAGGAAAATCCAGAATAAATTAAATGTCTATCATTTATTTTCTTACTGCAAAGCAAGGTGCATTTGGTAAATAAATCAAGATTGATTAAATACCATTTAATTAAACACCGTGTTACTTTCCCTAAGGTACATGGAACAGAACATTATTTAGCAGAAGGAGCTGAATCTTGTGGCTCTTTCAGACATACAAACGTACTAAATCTTGCAATAGCAATTTACCGTGCACAATGTAATATATATCTTCCAACTTAAGCTTGCTATTTTTAGATTCTATATATCTTTTCATGATATTGTCGTTTCCTCACATCCATAAAAATATAGTGTGTATAGGACCTATACTATAAGTACACACAAAGTCTAGTGTAAAACTTTTGAGCCTTTGAGAAAACTCGCTTTCTCCTGACCGACCATATTCTAATATTTACTTTTCTTTTCTTCTTTGCTCGTCACTAATTTTCACTCTTGGTCTTGCCAACTTTCACCGCTACCCATTTACCCAAGTGACTATTCTATGTGCGTGTAAAATACATGTACATAGTCAGTTTGGATTTTGTTTTATTTGCTTCCTACATGAGCTAACCTATTTAAACAGTGAAACGTGATTCACAAAAGGTAGAAATACATTAAAAGCAGTGATGAATGACCTTTGACAATAATTGTTAACACGCTGCCAATTTCTCCAGTAAATAAGATTCTCATCCTTGTTTACCGAATTCATTTAAATACGCAATAACACCCCTTTCTCCAATAAAGTATGAAATATGAATTTCCAAACCCATCTTAGTGAAAATTTCTCCTGGTCACGTTTTGTAAACTGACGCCCACATAAATGATTCTCTCTGTCTTCCTTTTGTCCAACAATTTACATTGCCTTTTTTGAAGGGAGCAAGTTGCAATAAATTAATTCACAAACTACAATATGTGAGGCACGTCAAACTTCCAGAAAAGGCCATTTCTAGCGTTTTATACCAACTTTTAACAATTTGCATTTTTACAAGAAATCAAATGCCTCAGCCCTCAAATGGGCCCAGGTGCAAGGCTTTTGTAAAGCATAGTATATACATACCTTTAGTTCATTTTGTGGAAACCCATATATAAATGTTTCACAGATAAAAAATCGTTTTACTGGAGTTTGACTATTTGTTTAGCAATTTATTTAGATTGCAAAATTACATACCAAAAACGTAACTCTAACAATGGTATATTTTGTACCTAATTTAGGCCTTGAGATATAACATTTTTTGGTCTCGTTTTACAGTAAAATTTTAGCAATCCATAAAATGAAATACATAAGTGTGTCTATCAATTTCAAAGAACCCACTGTAAAAGTATTACAAACTATAGTTGTTATTTTGAAGTGAGAAATTAATTCCTTTTACGCTCTTTTGCATTTAATTATCAACTTACAAGACAATTTGAGTAGCTTATAATTGCATAAGTTCTTATGAATAATATGTATGTAAATGATACCATCTTTTTTTTCACTTTATAAAACTACAAGTCACAATTCTATAATTTATACTTAATGTAAATGTTTAATACTTACACAATTCCAGTCAACTAGAATTTTTAATGAAAGAAAAGCCTCCTGACATTAACAACCTTAGCTGGGATTTCCGATTTTAAGTGCATTTTTCATTCGTTAATAGCTTTTCACTAAGTTGTCTCATGTCCTTAAAGATTTTAAAAGAAAAAAAACTTATTCAATTTTCCGTCACTTGATCTTATCTATTTCCTGCCGACTACAAAAAAACATTCCATGATTAACGAGAGTGTCACTTTGTTCTCAACGTGTCAACTCATTCACACGGTATTATAGCAATATATGTAGTTTATTTATGACTGTTAATTGTCTTAAAACTGTTATGCAATTAACTACAATAACTACGAAATTAATTTTTTGCAAAGGCTATTATTAATTAAAGTTTATTAGCATTTTTTCAAAATTTGCTAACAATGAACCAAAATAATCTCAGGAGCTTGGCCGTTTTATGTTGCCGATAAAGTTGTAAAAGACAAACAATCCGGTTTTGTTTAATATTTAAAATTTGAGACTGGCTGTTGAAGGTCTGTTTCGTAAATTAAAAAATCACTTGTTTTAAACAGCAAATTAAACTTATCCAACCACAAGAT
>JAQIXN010000223.1:0-52983 GCA_034698145.1 Proisotoma minuta
TGGCGATGTCTAAAAGTGGTAAAAACCCCTTTTGGACGTCGTTTTGGACATGGTGGTTTTTACCAAGCGAAACCCTGTTTACAACATTTGGGTTTGTAAATCGTCAGCCATCTTTCATATTCTTTAGCGTGGCTCAATAATAATCATATGAAACGTGGAATAAATGCAAAATTTCACATTATTGTGGGAATTTCCTGGTTCCATTAAAAACCATTATCTTGAGCTGCGTTAATCTTTTATTTAACGACTAATAATATTATATTCAAGGTTTATTTCTTCTTGTGAGTGTAAAAATCTGTATTGTATCAACTAATTTAATAAAGCATGGGGCATGTAGAAGAAATACAAAAAGACTTAATTTTGGAGTCTACTATTCATTTGTTTTCCAAACCATGATTAGTGCCCAACTTGCGTAATGAATGCGATGCAACGCAAGTTAACGACCCACATTCAACATCAAAGCGCAGTGGTTGGAATATTATACCGATTATTCCAAAATCCAACTCAAAGCCAACTCCAATCATAAGCTTTGAGGAATAACAAACATGGAAGTACAGTCCACAACCTTATCCTTTACAGTTCAAGGAGCAGCAACAAAAGCTGTGAAAAGCATGCATAGCTCTCTTAATTTCTACGCATACAAATTTTCAATTTTAAAACACGCAGTCGCAACCCAATGTCACATTTGAGGGGAGATAACTCTGAATTTGTTTGTCGACTTTTTTACTTTAGACTTCATATAATAATAATAGCCAAAGCAATAAAAGTAACGCATTCATCTCTCCATATTATTCTCCCGGTGATAGCCAGCCATGTTGATGTTGATGAAGTTTCTGCCGTTGGTTGCATGCCATATCCCCTAGACAAAATCATCCATGTTTTTACCAGCCAAAAGGAGCGAGGAACAGAAATGTATAACGAAAAACTTTAACCCTTCTTCTGGCACAGAACATGGTAGAAGTAGAAGTGGTAGAACCAAAGCTAATCCATATACAAGCAAGTTGAACTTATTGCAATGCAGGCAGGATGTTAAAGCTCTCTTAAATTGTGGAGTGGATACTAAGAGAAAGTTAAGCACAACTTGATGGGCTTTACATTTTTAATATACCAAAATGTGTTCCATATAATAATTAAAGTGATGGCTAAAGCTAAATTTAATTAACCAGCCCAGGCCTCTTCTTTTTTGAATACTCCTAATGGGTGAAAGTAAGTCGTTCTTTATGTATAATTGCAATGGATATAATTCCGAGCGTAATTAAATAATTTTAAGTGTTTGTACAAGAACACAATTCGATTGTTGAAGCTAAACAATGCAATGCATTGTATTGCATAAGGACAAAAAAGAGTTCAAGTCTGTCAAGTTTAGCATTTGGCAAAAGCTGCTTAATGCAATTCTCAAGTTGAAGAACACGTATTAGTAAATGAGAGATCAGACCAAAGACGAGCGAAATTGTCCCGCTGCATTTTTTGCAATATCGCCAAAACTTTAATTTTATAACTCTATCTTCTGTAATTTCAGAATGCAAAGTGTGCAAATAGAAATTGTACACGTTGGACTTTATCCACGGAAAGGTACATATCCCATTACAAAAGATGCTCAAATAATTGACATTGACTGATCTTGAGTTTGTTTAACAGATAAAGACTCGGCTTCTTGACGATAGTTGGAAAATTACTTGAAGAATAGCATAAATGGAGATAAGATTGACAACGAATTAAGAATACACAATAAAGCTCTCAGACTGAATTTAATGAAGAGTTGTGAAGAAGAGATGAAACAAGAACAGCTCAAGTACAAATAGAAAACTTTACAGACAAATTAAAAGTTTATTTAAATTAAAATCCGCTGGAGAATGTCCTTTCATAACAATTTCAACAAACAAGGAAATAGTAACAGTACACCCATAACTCCTCAACAACATGCTTATCGACTGGCACAAAATGGGCTTAAAATATATCAACTCATCCCCAGCAAAGACAATCCAGATCAAATGCAACAACAACGACTGTTGTATGCTCCTGCGACTACGACTACGACTAAAAAAATTGAGACTGCAACAGGGACAACACCCCAGAAAAATTCGTCTTTGCAAAACCATTTCATTGCAGCACACAGCCAAAGCCAAAGCCATAATGTTTTCAATACAATGTCAATGTCACCACAAACTCAATCAAAGAAATCAAATCAGCAGATGACACAACATCCTTCGCCGATGGCGCAGAGGACGCCGCCCAAAGCGCATTCCTATGTCCCCTCCTTTCAACCCCAACAACAATACCATTTGAAAAATACTATTCCAATAATTAGTCAAAACCATTTCAATAACCAACTCAATCATGTTGTAACAAATAATAATAGAGTACAACATCAACAAGTTGCAAATGTTAGTCCAAATTTTAAACAAATTGCAAATTCTACCATGAAGATACCACAACAGACATCACTTTCACTGAAACAGGGGAAAAGCAGTAGCAATAATCACAATTTAGGAATTGCCAAACAATTAGGGCCAGCAGTAACCATCACAAAGAATTCGGGTCAACTTCAACAAGGTAATGGTAAGCAGGGGGTATCAAATTCTGGGGGCGCTGCAAGAGTACACCAACACATAATCAACAATCATGTACAAAGTCCTCAACCTCAACCAACAAATCGTACAAAACCAATTCAGGAGAAAGTAAAAGCTGCCACTGCCATCAAAACAGAAACGTTCAATAAACCAACTCCACCAAAGTCATTGAATAATCAGCTCATCCCAAACGTTAATGTGGTAAGACTCGCTATAAATTATATACGTGACTTGGCTTATCTAAATCAATTGTTTTACTACAGAAATCCGAGCCAATCGATTTACCTGTTAAGCGTCCTAGGCCATTTCAAAAAGGGGATGATGTACTATTTACAACAGACAATGGGACCTTTATGTTTGGTACCGTCGGAATGGTATGTAAACAAAAGACAGCATAAAAGCACAAATTCCTCATTAAATTTCATATAGATTCATGGAGAAACTCTACAAATTTTGTTTGGCGATGGAACTCAACAATTGGCCTCATTTAGCAGGGTGAAATTATTATCTTGTGCTGTAGACGAAGAAGAGGAGCAGCCTCAGTTACCTTCAACAAATACAAACACAAATTCGATTGTCACCAACAATGTCAGTAAACCAAGCAAGTCATCATCCAAATCAAATCTCAAGGTTCAAGCCAGTTTAGCCTCTCCAGATCCTCCTCCTAGTAATATAAACGAAGAAGTGACTTGTGGCTCTTGTGGTGTAGTAAAGGTATGCAAAATAAAAAAAATCTTGGCCGATATTATTATGTAAATTACTAAATTATGCATGAATTTACAGAAAGTGGCTGGAAAGAAGGCACTCAACTATGCTCCATATACAAAAGACCAATTCAATTGCAGAAGGTGTCTAAATAAATCAAAATTTAGCAAAAACAACAATATTCCATATATAACATCAGTAAGCCAATGAATTTATGTCTTGATGAAAATGTTGTTAACGCTTAATTATAATTACAGTCACACAAAACAAAGTCAAACACAACATCACCAAATTCTCCCTCAATAAAAGGTCAGGACAACCGTCGATTGTGTGGAAACAGTGGCAGAAGCGAAATCTGCTTTCACTGCGAGAAAACTACAAATTACCACGACCGACTGCATTGTAATTTATGTGAGAGAGCTTGTCACTTGTCTTGTCTGGCAATGTCCCCAACCCCTTTGGATGGCGATAGGTATGTATATGCAATATATTTGTAATTTTCAAATTTTATTTGAAAGCTATCTTTTACTTAAGGTTTTGGGACGTGATTTGCTCTGCATGCGGTACACAAAATGGTGACTCGGGTTCATCGGGCAGATCCAAAGTGTTTTCATGTCGAAGAAGTATATCTTCATGGTCAGATGTGGCCCATTTGGTTCTTAACTGTTTAGCAAGTCAAAACGATCGGGACTGTGAGCGGTTTTTTGACCTGGATAACGATGTCATACCTTTCATTGAAAATAATTTAGACAAACTTCATCTTCCTCGCACAGTAAGATCTACCAAGTACTAATAATTATTATATCTCGTTGTAACTTGTTTCTATTCTGTTGTAGTATAAAAATGCGTCAGCATCAGAACGCAGAGTTTTTATAAATACAGCATTTACCAATGCCACCCTCAGATTTGTAAATGGAAGAGATCTAAACAGACCACACTCCGAATGGGCGCTTAGGGAAAATATCAGCAGTTATCCTCAAACAGCCCTCCCCTCACCTGCCAAAGGGAAGGCTGTAAAGTCTCATTCCATAAATGGTGCTCGTACTTCTTTGTCTCCGATTTGTGAGCCTAAATGGGCTCAGGCCTCTGCCCCTCATAATATTAATGCCACTTTGGCTTCTAAAACGAAAACTCCAAGTCCTCCAAAATTAGGTAAAATAAATAGTCAAATTTGATTTTCGTTTTAACACAGTATTTTTTTCAACATTTACAGACTCTGGGGGATCAAGCAGAACAATGGGAGTGATTTCGCCAAAAAGAAACATATCGTCTGACATGAGCAGCATGGACACGTTGACGTCAACGCAAAGTTCTCCATTAAAATTAAAGATATCCTCTCGTGTCATGTCACAGACTCTGGTTCAAAAGGCAAAAAAGCAGCAACAGATGAAACCCCAAGAAATGCTTGAACCTGCTAATAACAAAAAGGTTTGTAAAAATAACCTTAAATTAAATACTTACATAATTAGCAAAATTATCAATTAAATTTCAGAGAAAGTCTGAATTGGTGGTAGACTCCACACCAAACAAAAGGCTTAAGCTAATAACGCCTGAGAAAGTGAACGGAGTTTACAACAAAACCCCTTCGTCCAAATCACCAAAGGACATGTCGGAATGGTTTCTCAATTTAAAATCTCCGTTGTGTTCTCAATCCCCATCAACAGCTAAAAGTCCAAAGATTGAAAGAGAAAGTCCGTCAGTGCTATTTGGGAAAGCTGTAAAATCCGCTGGAATCACTCCACCCGGACTTCATAGTCATGAAAAACCATCACTTCGCATACGAAAACCAAAATCATTTGATCTCAAATGTCTGAGCCAGAAAAAAGAAAAGTTTCCAATGCCAGAAAACGATGCAGTTCCTCTTTCCACCAATAATAAACCGCAGTTTGGAAAAATTAAGCCAAATCGTGGTAAATCTTCGAAACCAATATCAAACGCTGCTTTACAACGCTTTTCGCAAATCCCATTAACAAATGGTTCCATTGAGCCAGAGCCAGAAGTCGAAGCTGCTGGTGACTTTTCTCTTTTAAAATCATCAGTTGAAGATTTAATTAAATATGGGAATCGTTACGCAATTCACTGCCTTCCTAAAATCCCAGAAACGAAATCGGAAAATCAGCGGCTGCTAAAGCTTGTTGCACAAGCCTACAACGAAGAGGAAAATACGGGACGACCTCCAGCCTATTTGAAGACATCCACCAACAAAGGTGCTAACCTCAAGCCTTGGGAAAAGAGTAAGAGGGATTTAAAAGATCTGGACTCTTATGAAATCACTGGGAGGTGGTTTGATAAAAATGGGACTATTCGCTACTACTGTGAGTGGAAAGACGGCTACGGAAATGGGAGCGATGAAGAGGATGAAGAAGAAGAGGATTCCGGACCGATATTTGAATTTGAGGCTAATGAATCAATTTTGGATGATGCAGGACAGTTATTTGATATCGGAGATGGTCTCGAAGAAACAGCATTGACCAATGGGACACCAATACCAATAGTACTAAAAGAAGAGGATTTAGTCAACTTGGATAAAACAATTGTATTGATGAATATAAAGAAAGAAGCCCCAGAGTCAAACCCGATAAAGAAAAAGGAGGACAGCGACAAAGAATTAATTATTGATCTTACTTCCGATTCTCCTTGAACATTCAATTTTATCATTGCCAGTGATGCTAGCCAGTGTTTTAAAAATTACACTGGATAAATACAAGTCATACTGCCTTTCTGCTCCCTTCATTTGTTGTACTTTCTCCAGGCTGCCACTTTGAATCGAAACCAACACTGCCTTCATTACATAGTTTATAATATATTTAAATAATTATTGTAACAAGGGTGTAGTTTGTAGCTCTGCTCTATATCAAAATATTTATAAAAAGAAATGGATAATTTATTTACTGCTGCGGAGGAATTGCGATTGGAATGTGATATTTGATAAATTATTCATGCTGAAGGCAAAGCTACAAAACATGACCTTTATCTGTCTTCAATAGTTTAGACTGACTGACAACGACATTGTATAAAATAACTAGTAATTTTATTATTTTCAGTTGGGATTCTGAATACAATCATTTTTCATAAGTTTGCAATTTTTCATAGTTTATTACCATTAGAATGTATTATGGATGTGATTGATCCTCTAACGTTCCAATTGTTACCGTATCCTGACCAAAAACAGTCAGTCGTAAATTATAAATTAATATGTAAAATTCATATTTAATTAATTTCAGTCATCTTTTATAGCCTAAAAATTGTAACATTACATTAAATTCATTTTCAAAGAAGTATGTTGAAAAATAAATTTGGAAGTTGAAAGTTGTAGAGAAAGTTTGTCTTCTTTGCGGGAGAAAGTTCCAGAGTTTGCGAGTATATAAAGTGCATATGAGAAGTGAGAGAAAGTCGTAATAAAGAGAGCAACGTAGTTTTGCAATGCAACAAGCTGAGAATTTTTAATATTGACATTTACAGAGATTTACATTGAGATTTACATAAAATGGGGAATGTTAATAACCAGTTTAACCCAAAGTGCAACAGTTATGCACAAAACAGGTTTATATACTTTTTGGATACGTCATTTCAGCAGGATGATGTCAAAGGACGCAAAAGGAACCCAACTTAAATTTTGTTTGATGAACCCATCAAGCATGTAAAATAAATATTAACCTTAATAATTTAATTACTTTACTGGGTTGGGTTCAGTTAAGTTGGATTAGATAAGTTATATTATTCATACAAGTGAGTTTAAAGTATATTTAAACCTTTACTTTTGCACATAATAATACATTTTTAAATTCGACAGTTCAACAGAAAATTACGTTCAAAAATGCTCAAAATAGAGGAAAGGAACAACATAACAAACTTCTCGACCTTGAATGGAAATGTTCCCCCAAATTGTGATATCATCAGCGACTCTTCATCCTTTGATACTCCACTCCAAGGTTCGGAATACGAGGAAAAATACAGGGATGCGACCGTTTTGTTAGAATCGGAAACTGAAGCTTTGAGCCATCAAATTGCTGGTCATTCTCGTACAGGTATAAAAGCAGTTTAATATTTCATCAAATTGATAAAAACACGACAACTATTGGATTTTTTAGGTGTGCTAAAACACAAGCTTGGTTACGTGTTAAAACCTTTGCAAAAAGAGCCATTGGGGTCAAGGGAAGTCGAATTCTACAAAAAAGTGTACAGCTATTCCAGCCAAGAAAATGACAATAATACAAAAAACAGCCATTTACAATGCAACCTCATGCTACAAAAACATATTCCAAATTATTACGGCGTAATGAAAATTAATTCAGTTGAAGAAAACGGACATTCCATTTGGAAACATTATCTAGCTCTGGCGGATTTAGTGGAAGGATTTTCCAAACCTTGCGTAATCGACATTAAAATCGGGGCACAAACATGGGACCCTTTTGCAAGTCTTAAGAAAATTTTGCATGAAAAATCAAAATACGCAGGGACAAAAGCCCCACTGGGTCTCAGTCTTACGGGGATGCAATTCTACAACTTGGCCACCCAAAAAACCTTGAAAATGGAAAAAGAATTGGGGAAAACTCTTGTGGAATCTACATTTATAGGGAAAATCCACGAATTTCTAAACGGAGCTTATAATCCCTCAATACCCAAAGCCATTTCTAAGAAACTGCTACCAAGACTGGAAGATATTTCAAAGTATTTTCAAGTACAAAGAGAATTCAATTTTTACTCTAGCAGTCTTTTGATTGGATATGATGCAGAGAGATTTCAAAATAATTCGGGATTGGTCTTAAATGAGGATGAGGGCGACGCCAGTTCTTGGCTTCGGGTTTGGATGATTGACTTTGCCCACGTTTTCCCAATGTCGGAAGACGCCTCTGCACCCGACGCTAATTATGTATTCGGTCTTGAACATTTGATTAAAATCTTTAAACAATTTCATCCCTCTGAAACTAACTCGTCCGACTCGGAATAGTTTTTTTTTATAAATGTTTGTAAGCTTTATAAACCCCTTAAATATTAATTTCTAGTCTATTTATTTAAATCCTTTTTCTGGTTGTGACATGACATTCATGTTTTTCTAAGCAGAACACGCAAAAATGGCAATAATCAAAGCATTTGTATACGATAAATATTTAATAAAGCAATAAATAAATTGGACTTTCTCAAGTCATATTACATAACTTAACATCCATTATATAATCCAATGCCAGACATTGATCATTTTCCAGTCATAGTCATGCAATACTTGGTTGGAAGCATACAAAAAAGAGCAGACAACTTCTATAAAATGCGACTATTACTGTCTACTTCTTCTATGCTGAGCTGAATCTGGATATATTTTATCCAACTTCTGTCCAAGTATATCCTTATTACGTGATCCGGTTGTATTCAAGTTCACGGGTAAAATAAAATCAATTTAAATTGCATTGCATATTTCCAACTTCTGTATCTGCCATTTGCCATTTGCACAGCAAAATTGAAAGTGGTATATATCCAGCCTTTGGTTCTTATCTCAATCGGATAGCAGTAAAAGCCAAAGCCGATATAGAAATTGAATGATCTTTAATCAATATATGAGACATAACCTTTCCATGATTATTAAGTCAAAGTCACGTCCACATTAATTTCCAGTGTTAAAGAAACCGGTGTCCCATTATAAATGCGTCAAGTTTTTTGCGGCTTGGACCACGTTCTCTACAAACTTTGAACAATTGATCCTCATTTCATTTCATCCACAGAAATAGCCTAATCTGAAATTTGGAAATGGGTTCTCATGCTGGAACAAATCCTTACGCCCATCTTCAAAAGAGTCTCCAAGTTGGGGGAGTGACTTATAACTATTTCGACCTTTTGCAACTGGGAAAATACAGTTAAACCTTAATAAAACATGATTTGCAATGTTCATAAATTTACAAAAATTACAGCTCGGCTACCATTCTCAATCAGAGTCCTGTTGGAATCTGCCGTAAGGAATTGCGATGAGGTCCAAGTCCTCAAATCCGACGTGGAGAAAATCCTGGACTGGGAAACGAATCAAAATGACGCCGGGGGAGTGGAAGTCCAATTCCGACCTGCCAGAGTCATCCTCCAGGATTTTACCGGCGTCCCTGCCGTAGTCGACTTGGCTGCTATGCGGGATGCGGTTAAAAGCTTGGGCAAAAATTACGAGCTCGTCAACCCCATTTGCCCAACTGACCTTGTAATTGACCACAGTGTCCAAGTCGACTTTTCTGGAAAGAATGATTCCGTAGAGAAAAATCAATCTTTAGAATTCCAGAGGAATGAAGAGCGTTTCAAATTCCTCAAAGTAAAAAACAAGCCCTAATTCTAATTAATCTAATTTGCTGAACTATATTATAATATAATTTTTGTAGTGGGGAGCTGCTGCTTTCAAAAACATGGTAAAAATAATTTAAATGCTGTTGAAAAGTTTCATTTTGATTAGATTTTGACATCTTTTTAGCTGATAGTTCCTCCTGGATGTGGTAAGCATTTAACTTGCATTACTTTCTCCAAGAAATGGGTTCTCAATTCTCAACCGATTCTGTCCTCTTTAGGCATCGTTCATCAAGTAAATCTCGAGTTCCTTGCCAGAGTTGTATTCAGCGATGACATGAAGTTGTACCCCGACAGCGTCGTCGGCACTGACAGCCACACCACAATGATTAACGGACTCGGGGTCAGTCACCTACTCTAACAACCTACTTTAACAGCTATTTAAAGTGTATCTATTTAGGTATTGGGTTGGGGGGTTGGGGGCATTGAGGCTGAAGCCGTCATGATGGGATTACCAATGTCAATGGTTTTGCCTCAGGTTGTGGGATACCGGCTAACAGGGGAAATGAATCAATACGTTACAAGCACGGATGTGGTCCTCACAATCACCAAAGTAGGTTACCGTTTAAATATTTATGAAGGGACTGCAGACACCTTAAAAGGGTTTACTTTAAGTTTAATCCCTTTTAACATTCCAACCTTAATTCCAAGAAAGAGACCCTCGTGTAAAAGTACCTTAAGCTCCAACCCGGAACCTTCTTTTGTTCCTTGTTCTAAATTAAGAATGCTAAAGAGTAGCCGTTAATTGTCCTTTGACAAATGGGTCCGGGTTCAAATTCAATGATATTAATAGCATGCATTTAACCGACGCTTCTTTTAATTCTACAGAATCTTCGTCAAGTGGGCGTGGTTGGGAAATTCGTCGAGTTTTTTGGACCTGGAGTAAGCAAACTGAGCATCGCTGATCGTGCAACAATTAGGTAATAGTAATACAGCTTTAACAATGAGACCTAACCAATTGTTTAATTAGCAACATGTGCCCTGAATATGGAGCAACTTGTGCATTTTTCCCCGTGGACAATATGACAATGGCCTATCTTCGTCAAACAAGTACTAGTTTGCATATATCGTCAATGAAAATGATTTGCATTGCATACTTATGCTAAATCTTTTAGATCGTGGGGAAAAGACAATGGCAAATGTGGAGGCTTATCTAAAAGCGGTCGGAATGTTTAGAAATTACAATAATGAAGCAGAGGACCCAATTTTCTCTCAGGTTTGCATGCAATGCAGCATCAATGAAAATCATGAATGAACAATGAACCAATTTACATATTAAATAATGACAATGACATTTGATTTATCAACAGGTTGTGGAATTGGATTTGAACTCTGTGACCTCCTGCGTTTCCGGACCCAAGCGTCCACATGACCGCGTGGCTGTGACGGACATGAAAAGCGACTTCCAACAATGTCTTACCAATAAGGTGCGTCAAACTCGTCAATTGAAGATTGTGTCGAAAAAGCGTGAGTCGAGTGTTAGATCTAGTCATGAAAATGACAACATGCGCTAGATCTCCACCCGACGGATGCTTAATCGCGGAAATGACCCTCTCTCACTCCCCCAAAGACAGCGGCGACGACAGCTCCTGAAAATGAAGAAAAAACCCAAATTAAATCTCACGCTCATGAAAAACACAAAGCTGTACATATTCTCACCTCAATTTTGGTCACAAATCTTGTCCCTCCTCCACGCCAACGCCGACGCCCAAGCGCAATTTAAAGGTTGAAAGCGAGTCTCCCTGCCCGAAGATTTGAAGGCTGTGATAGCGATTAGAAATAGCAAAACACAGCCAACAGATCTTCGGCAAAAGGATGCGGTTTTGTCAGCGGCAGCGCAGCGCCTTCCTTCTTTGGAGGGAAATGGTGACGATGACGAGCTGGCGTTTTCAGAACAGAAATTACTTTGCTAACCTAGCTTTATGAGATAAAAACCATCATAGAGCTAGATAACCAAAGTTATCTCCATCCCTACTTTCCTAACCTTTGGGGGTGTGTCCGGCGTCGGCGTCTCGTCTCTTGGCGTTTCCCTCGGCGTGGCACGTGGCGTCGCATAACTGTAGGGTTACAGTCACCCGGTGAGCGAGACAAGCTTACAGCTCTGACCGGATGATTAAACCCCACAGTAATGTGGAAGTGTGTGGGCTGGGGGTGTGGTCCTCGGGAACTCTGGGAGCTGGAAGCTTCTCGGGCGAGCGTCGGCGATGAAGTGAGGGCTCAACTGCGGAGCTCCCCCGTTTTAACTGCCTTCGTTTTTTGGTGGTGGGCAACTTCTGGCGCCGTCCAGCCAGGGAATGAATGGGTGACGTATTTTTAGAACGTCCACATTGGACAGCCACTGTCCAAGGACTAATCCCTTGCCAAATGAATGGAATCTCCTCATTTGCATAGCAAAAATCTAAAATTTCCCCTAAAAATTGATGGAAATGATGATGTATTACATAAATTAGGGGATAATGCAAATTACAGGCAGTCAAATTAGCAATTGTTTGCTATTGCAGAAGAAAGTTTTGCATGCAAAGGAATGCATTTTACATTTAAATACAACGGAGCTTCGGAAAAGGTCCTTTTCTTTACCTGTAATTTACCTGCGGCTCTAAAAATAGGCGGATTATCATTCTTTAGAATTCCTGAGAATTGTTTTACATTTATTTCTATTTTGCATGCAAAAATACTTTACTTGATGCCTTGTTTTTTGTTTCAGATTGGATTTAAGGGATATGCCATCCCTTCAGATAAGCTCTCTACCGTCGTCCCCTTCGTCTTTGAAAACAGAGAATACACAATTACTCATGGCTCGGTGCTAATTGCCGCAATCACCTCATGCACCAATACCAGTAATCCTTCAGTAATGCTGGGGGCTGGTAATTTAAATGTTTTAATTGATTTCATGTCATTAAACCTGTAATTATAGGTCTTTTGGCGAAGAAGGCAGTTGAAATGGGGCTATCCGTGGAGCCCTATGTGAAAACAAGTCTTTCGCCAGGCAGTGGCGTCGTCTCATACTACCTTAAGGAAAGTGGGGTCATCCCATTTTTGGAGAAGTTAGGCTTCAGTATCGTGGGCTATGGCTGCATGACTTGCA
Source organism: Proisotoma minuta (assembly GCA_034698145.1). NCBI lineage: Eukaryota > Metazoa > Arthropoda > Collembola > Entomobryomorpha > Isotomidae > Proisotoma > Proisotoma minuta. The sequence continues at coordinate 12,676 of JAQIXN010000223.1, forward strand.
TAGGAAATAGTGGACCCCTCCTTGAACCCGTCGCAGAAGCCGTTGACAAAGTAAAGTCTTTGAACTTTAATTAAGATGCAAAATGCAAATATTATCATGCTTTTAGGGAGATTTGGTTTGTGCTGGTGTCTTATCTGGGAACCGTAACTTTGAGGGAAGAATTCATCCAAATTTGAGAGCCAACTATTTGGCTTCCCCACTTTTGGTTATCGCTTATGCAATCGCTGGAACGGTGAATATTGACTTTGAAAGCCAACCAATTGGTAAACAAATATTTGCATGAGTACAATGGACTTTTAAATGCATAATTAAATTAATTTATGCAGGGAATGGTAAAAATGGTCCCGTCTTCCTCCGTGATATTTGGCCCCTTCGAAAAGAGATTCATGAAGTTGAGCAAAAGTTTGTCATTCCTGCCATGTTCCAAGATGTCTACTCCAATATAGAAAAGGGGAATCCTCGATGGAATGAACTAAAGGCCCCCGGGGGATTTTTATACCCCTGGGAATCACAATCAACGTATATTAAAAATCCTCCGTTCTTTCAAGGAATGACTCAAGTACGGTATCCCATCGGACATGAGATTAATAAATGAGATGCATTTTAAATATTGTTAATTTCAGGAGACTGGAAATGTTTCTCCTATTAAAGGAGCTTACGTTTTGTTAAATTTGGGAGACTCGGGTATGCTTAAAAATTGAGAGCGATGATGGGAAAAATTTTATAATTACATATATATTTTATTAAAGTGACCACTGATCACATTAGTCCTGCTGGAAGCATCTCAAGAGTAAGCCCTGCTGCAAGATATCTTTCGGAAAGGGGGTGAGAATTTGCAAGCAAACTTCAGATAAATAACGGGTGTCATACTAAACAAATTTTTAGATTAGCACCACGAGACTTTAACTCTTATGGATCCCGAAGAGGGAACGACGCCGTCATGGCAAGAGGAACCTTTGCCAATATTCGCCTAGTAAACAAGCTTGTGGCTAAAACTGGACCCCGAACAAAGCACTTCCCTGATGGAGAAGAGGTAGATCATCAAATAATTATTTAGTCAGAGTCAGTCCTTATAAAAAATTGTATTGTTTGTAATTTAGATGGATATTTTCGATGCTGCTGAACGGTATCAAGCCGAAGGAAAGCCCGTCATTGTTTTAGCTGGGAAAGAATACGGTTCGGGTTCATCCCGAGATTGGGCTGCCAAGGGTCCATATTTATTGGTATGAATAAATATTTATAATTGGAATATGTAACGGAAACTTTGAAAATTTTGAAGGGAGTGAAAGCAATAATTGCCGAGTCGTACGAGAGAATCCATCGTTCTAATCTCGTGGGGATGGGCGTTCTTCCTCTCCAGTATATTGAGGGCCAAAATGCAGACAGCTTGGGTCTCAACGGCACAGAAACATTTGACATTCCAATTTCCAATAATATCCAAGCCAAACAGAAGATTGAAGTTACAGTGAGCACAATATATTTTTTAAATCTTAAATTCACGTCTTACATGCTATTATTCTTTGTAGACATCAACTGGGAAATCTTTTACAGCAATTGCAAGAATCGATACTTTTGCTGAAGTGCAATATTATAAGAATTCGGGCATTTTACCCTACATGGTTCGCAGAATTGTTTCTTCGAATTAAATTTGACTATCTGTATTGTGCAATGAAATTATAGCTTTAAACTTGAAAATTCCAAAAACATACGTATCTATCATGCTTTAATAGTATTAGTTTCATAAACAATTTTTAATTAAATTGAAATAGTAGTATCATTATGACGGAAATAATTGACCAATATAAACAGATATTATAATAACAATACTAGAGAAGAATTTTAAATATTATACAATCAAATTATCAATAAAAAATCGGGCTCAAAGCAATTCATTAATTTCGTTTCATTTGTATCTGCCGATCATTTAAAATTCCAACTAAAATAATTACTTCATTTAATATAAAGGCTGTTTGCTTCAATTTTAATTAACTTTTGGGCTTATTTCATTTAACTCATAAATTGGTAGCACTACAAAACAATTAATTTATGCCTCTTTAATCAGAGCATTTTATGAGCTGCAGCAGACAACTAATTTTCTATGTGCTTCAACTAATTGGCAAACTTGTTTCTCGACACCTCCACATTTTAAAAACAAATCTAAAGTCTGAAGTTTATAAAGAAATTTCATTCCGCATTCTGGTCTTGGAGTAAACTTCAGACTTCAAAAATGATGGACAAGCTACCAGATTAAGTTCTCAACACCATTTTATGCTTTGCCACTGACATTCTCATCCACCTTCAACTTTTCCAGCACAACTGCAAATTAACAAGAATTAAAATTTTAATTAAATGTGTCAATTTCATCCCGACACTTTTGGAAATCATCCATTGTTCAAGTTTAAAATTATTTTGGCAGGCAGAAGCAAATTAACTGACCATTTAATTTCTTGGTTTAGTCAATAAGTTATTACTTTTCAGCGACAGTTAATTTTATAAACAAAAGAATATAAAAGCACAAGTTTGGTGTGAAGTGGCTTCTTCACACTTCATTATGTTTTCAATACCACACAACAAGTTGGGATTTCAAATGAGATTTGTTGCATGTGCATATTTATTTGTTCTCATCTTCGGACGACGTCGCATGACAAGGGCTAATTAATTTTACGTTTAAATCATTTGCATGCTAATGCTAAACCATCCGCCCTCAGGGGAATTTATTCTTTGTCAAAAATACCAAGTCTTAGTCTTGAATCTTGAAACAGTAGTGTCTTTCCGACTAAAGAAATGGTCTGTAAAATTGATTTATCTCAAACATTAAGATTTTTGGGATCAAGTGAAATTTGCTAGCCATTAGGCAATGATAAAAGATAAATTCTTAGAGCACTATGACCTATACAAAGATCGCCTACAACATTTTGGAGGCTTGTATCAATAGATTACAATGACAAATTGCTTTTCTTGCTTTAGATTAACGTTGCGGCCGCTTCAAAGAACTCGTAAAGAATTGCTATGATAAGGCTACAAAATGTGGGCCGCAGATCTCCAAAAGAATGCTCAAACCACATATTGCCAAATTACGTAATGCGAGTGAAATTGCCCGTGTTAAAGCAAAAAGGACAAATACATTCTCAAAATACCCCGGACGCCTTGTAACTGACATGAGGACTAATTTACTTAATTAATTACGCATATTTAAAAGTTTAGTCAACTCATAAAGTAAGACGCAAAACATATTTTCCCAAATATCTCAAAGGACGTCTCTATTCTCTTGTCATTTGGCAGCCTTTCAATAAACTTGGAAATTTCTCTGTCCTTAATGACAGTGATGATAAGAATTGATGTCGTTTGAGCAAATTGAGCTGCATTCCACTCAACAGCAGGAAATGAATTAGAAGAAGTGCGAAGGATGTTGAATGAAAGAGACTAGCCCAAACATTTCCATCGAGAGAAAGGCAAAGCCCCAGTTTTTTTTGCAGTTTCTCGGAATCAATTCCACAAACTCAAAGCTAGAAATAGTTATAATTTTACGACCTCCGCTTTTCGGATCATTCGCATCCATTCAAACTTGAAGAGAATGACCGAAAATCTCAGAAATATATCAGTCAGTATGCAATCCAATATAAAGACTAAAAAAATAAACAAGCAAAAGAATTTCATGCGGTAATAAATGATTATAATAATATACAAAGTTTTGCTGACGCTTGTTGTGCACAAGTTCCACAAATTAATTTTTGTTGCGCTTTGCGTTTAAAATTAAACAAAAATATGATATTTGATATTGCAAATTCTTGGCAAATGGCGTACCTTTGAAATCTATCAATATTTCGATTAATATTCAACTCACAACTCACACAACCATCATCAAAATAAAATGAAATATTGTTTAATAATGTTGCTCATCACCCCAAGACAATAATAATTGATGAGATGCCTCAAGAAACACAACCAATCAGGTTGATGACGAGGCCTTAATTTCCAAGAAGTAAAACTTTCATTTCATCCAAAACAACGATAAGATAATTCACATGTTTAGTCCATATTGATCGAAGCAGATTTTTATTTCAAAATTCCAGTCATGCAATGAGCTAATTTTAGCTTCTTTATTGTTTTGCAAATATTGTGATTTTCACTTTTACATCGTCACGAACGTTTATACTTTGTTTTTGTGGAGTTTGTTTGTTTGTATGGATTTGTCCCAATTTCCCAAGTTGAACTTTCCAATTGCAATGGAGAAATTCAGACAAAATCAATAAATCTATTGAACTACCAATTCCACACTTGAAATAGGATAAAATCGGATTTATTGGGATAGGTTCAGCAATGAATAGGACACTTTTTCATTGAATTATCTGAGGTAAGACATTAGCGAGAATTGCATTCTCCAACTGGAGAATTTGATTGAGATAAATGAATACGAATCAAAATAGAATTACCCCAGGGAAATATAAAACTGTCGTTAAAGATTCCGGATAAAAACTGTGTGGTATATTGATTAAAAAATCAATTGGTTTAAATATGGGATCATAAATTGTAAATCTTGTTACACACATAAAAATAATGATGTGAGAACGAATTTGTTTGTCTCAAAAGTACTCAAAACGCAAGTCATATATTAGTCTGCAAACTGAAAACAAATTTTCTCATTTGTACACAACTCAAAGGATAGAAACTGGGGCAAATGTATAAATGAAACTTTGTATACATATGCCTTGAAGAAAATGTAAAATCCCATTTGTTCTAGCTCTAACTCAAGCCATATTGCTCATGCAAAGGTATTGTACCTACATGGCTCAAATAAGTTGAATTTGCAACACAAATTGAGAGAAAAGGCACTTTTCGTCTTTTCCAAGTTGCATTTTGATTCTCGGCTCTCGGCTCTTAAATTCACTCCATCCGTTCATCCGCAAGTAAGAGGAGATGAAACCGGGCAAAGTTTCCCCAGTTTTGGCTTTGGTTTAGTGAAGAGTGTTGAGACTGAGTAGTCATTGGCTTCACATGCCACGCTAAACTTTGCTCACAACTTCAACTGCATCCACATCTTTTCTGTAATTCCAGCATACATAAAAATTTCTTGGGAAATTGGAGAAAGCAAGCGTTAAACTCTTTATTGTGGTTGAGTGGAGAAATTGGAGAAAGTTAGTAAGTGCACAAAAAGTATCCCCTTTCCCTCTTGGAACATTTGATCCAAACAAACATCAAAGTTGAAAGCAAACGCTTAGGTTCAGATTCCATCAATGAAACTGAAAAATAGAAAATATCTCTAGTACATGGATATTGTGTATTGCTCAAACAATATAATATGTACAGTGCATAGGAGTATTTGTATCTGCGAGACTCGACTTGTCTCAATTTTACCAAAGAATCGAAAAAAGTGTCAGATTCAGTGAAACTGGTGAAGTGAAAAAGGAACAAATGTTCATGGGGAGATTGAAGAACAAATAAGAAGAATTGGAAAATATCAGGGAGGAAACGGATGCACATTGTTATTTCGCAAATATCATGTTCCATTTCTACAGTTTGTTTTTTATAGCAGTGAAAGTTTTGAAATAACTGGATACAACTATAGCAAAGTAAGTTGGTGTATATATTAATCTTTTACTGTTGGGATTTTTAATTCACACGAAACGTTTATGGAAATTGAGAAAATGTTAAAGTGACAATAACAAGTGAGATAAGTCAAAGGATTTGGATCGGACTGACTTTGAAATGTTGTTTTCTTCCCCAATGATATTTTTTTCTTTTAGTTTGTAATTCCTGAAAAAGGGAAGGTGTGATTAGCTTGTCATTTTATCATTTTTATACAGACTTCATCCTGTCCCCTGTGGTACTTTATTATTATGATGTGCTCAACCATTTAAAAAGTCATCTCCAAACACAAACACTACATACATTTGGGTTAAGTAGACTGAAACTGACGGTTATCGATTCGTAACAACTTTATCATCAGCTTTTATTTCCACCTTGAGCGAGAAATAAAAAGTTGGAAATAAGTTAAGTTCGCACTCTTGTCTCAAGTTGGAAATTGAGCAGATTTCTTTTATCATCTTGAGTTAAAGTTGGATTCGTTTTCAAATTGCAAAAATACAATTTAATGCCAAAACACAATCTTGAACAAGTTGGCTTTTGTTTAACAAAGAAAGAGGGAGTAATAAAAGAAAGACATTAAACTGACAAGACATGAAAAGGGAGGTGGTAAATCTCAATTGACCCTTCTTCACTTAACACCAAGTATTACGTTGCCCCAATCAAGCTTTTCTTTGAGACTATATACTTACTTTCCGCATCTTTTCTCAAGTTTTTTTACGTTGACCAAGTTTAGAATTTTGTATTTCAGTCTCGGAAATTCACACAATTGAGCTCGAAATATTACTTTGAAGAGGAAATAAAAGTGCGGTGAAAACCGGAAATGATCAAGGAAGTTGAATATTCTATACTCTCAGAATAAAAAGACAAATAATAAAACCTGCAGAATACCCTTGTTTTTAAAACTTTATTTGGATAAATAAATATATATCTGTATAATAATTGTTAATTACTTACTCCTTTGTATAACCTTCTTTGTATTTTTTACTCTTGAGTAAAAAATTAGCTCATGTTCCATAAAGTACATGCAACATTGAGTAAAGGAAGTTCAACATAATTCACTCAGCCAGGCAGAAGATAAGCTAAAACGCTATTTCCAAATCCGCTTCTGCAAAAGCTTATATACATCAGAGTTGCGTATCTGATCGGCAATGCCCTATGTTCTTATCTTTTCTGCCAGATAAGTTCTCAAATTTTTGAATGAATAGAAAGGGACATTCAAGAACAATTAAAAATAGTTTGTATGAAAAGAGTTATAGTGAGAGAGTAGATGCTGAGGGCGGTAGCACCACCACCGTGCTCGCTCTCCTGCTACTCATTTGCCTCTTTATCTATACTGAGCTCCTTATGGCATCTTGCTCGGGAATGAGATAGGGATTCCCGACCAGATACGCATTAGTGATATACATACATATACATATAAGCTCACAATTGAGAAAGTTTACTGCATCCATTTAATTTGGTCCGTTAGTCATTCTCTCAGTGACAGCAACAGTATTCTAAATTTCTCTTATATTTTCTCCCTTTGAATATTATTCTACGTGGGCTGCCAAATTTAGATGAAGGACTAAAGAATAACTTGTCTTCAGCGTCATAACTTGGCAAAAGTCGAACGTAATGTCGCAATGTTTCTAGATTATGAAAATTCAGTTGTCGGAAGAGTGAGCAAGAAGCTCCAGGAAATGATAATGTAAAGCGACGCACAACAAAAAGGACTTATCTAAACATAAAATGATATTCTTAAAATGTATCGACTTTCACTCAATTTATATGCATTGCTTCTTTACATAAGTACTACTTTGTATTTAACATCACGCTTTCTTTTTAATTCCGCAGATTCATTCCGCGATGAGTTAAGTTAACATCCCTTCAAAAATAATCATGGACGCCCATAAAGAAGAGATGGAAGCCAGAAAAACGGGGAGAACGCCTTTCTCTTTCGACAGAACGTTTTCAGCTTCTTCCGAATGTTTTGATGACGAGAGCTCAGAACTAAATGCAAGCCCTTACAAAACAAATCCACCCTCGTCTTCCAACCAAAATAAATTACATGATGAAGACTTGGAAGAAAATCTGAAAAGCGATGATTCAAGCGTGCAAAATGAGAATGTTGAGTTAAACGAAAATGATCATGTTCTCAATGAGGAAATGGCTGAATCAAGTTCAACAACGAGGTCTCATAACGATGATGTTGGTATTAATAAAATTGGAGTACATAGGAAAAAGTCAATTTTGCGTCATGCTCATGACCAACGGGACAAGGTTTGTAGCAGCAACAGCGGCAACAGTTTTAATGGAAGTGCTTGTGGCAGTTCGATAATCTCGGATGGAAAAATGGGCTCTTCAATGATGAACAGTAGTTTCAATAACAGCCAATTTTACAACAATTTCTACTCAAGAGCCGAGAAAAGAAATGACTTTCAGAGATATACAAGGGGACCATATGCCCCCTTGGATAGATGTAATAGCAACAGCACTGCAAACAGTACAAAAATACAGTTTCCAAACTATTATCCAGAAGGGGGTTGGGGCTATGTGATTTTGTTTGTGGCAACATTTTCTCATGCACTCTTATGCGGATTTTTACTTTCTGGAGGAATTTTTGCAACAAAAGTCCTCGACAAGTTTGGCCATGAACTTAGAATGGAGTCGGGTAAGTTAAGGGATGTGAAGCAGAGCTAATTTTAATTAATTTTTAGATTTATTCATGGGCTCAATATTGCTTACATTTGGGTTGCAAAGTATTGCAAACTACGGAGATTAGCAAGTGTTAAGTTGGGTTAAAAAATCTCATTTCCCTTCCTTCCAAATTCCACCCAGGCTGCAAATAACAATGCAATTTTTCACGTCAACTTTTATTAAAGTCACGTAAATAATAACGTCTTGTTGTTTTCCAACATTTCTTTTAATATGAGAAAATTCAGGTGTGTGCGTGGGTGCAGTTTAATATTTTTACTGCTGTGGGTAATATAATAATCCTGGTCATTCTCAGTTAAATGCCCTCACGCTACAATTTACGGATTTTTCGGTATGCATATGTAAATTATGCGGATGTCGTGCTATGTACAGTATAATGAAGGCGTAATTGGGATGAGAAAACAACCATTATCTAAACCATTTGCATAAGATGGGGACATTCCTAAAGATTTATTCTTAATTAACATGAAATAGTGTGCTGTTGCTTAAACTTGACTTAGCCATATAGTTATATAGTTCTCGTTAATGATCAAGATTAAAAATGGATGAGCACAATCCATTCTGCTGCTGATCTTTCCAGAGATAAAATTTAGACATCAAGTCATTAATTTGTTTTTGAACACTTTTGACTGCGGCTCAAGTGGTGTCCTTTTAATTAGACTTTTTTTTTGTATAAAACAAGAGATTTTAAATGCAGTCAAGTTTAGTTATATAAACAAACCTTCGGGGGGCTCTCATTAACATTCAGAATTTGAATCAAATTATGAAAACTCTGCAAAGTGCAAATCTCATACAAAGTTTTAATGTTTTTAGCAGATAAACGCTTGGTATGTGACAAAAGAGTGGTAAATTAAATTAATAGGACAAGCAGAGCTTCAAATTGCTGCTTCAGCTTATTCCCAAGTTATTTGGTCTTTTGGTTGAAAATTCAGGATTTACTATTCTCTTTTGTCTTTGCTCTCGAGTTTATTTCAAGTGCCATAAACGAAAGTGACACTAATACCACTACCACTGCTTTTCACACTAATGATGTAAAATTCAAAGCAAAGCGACAACCATTAGTTTGTTTGTTGTTTGGTGGCTAATGCTTTTCCTTTGACAGTCTTTCACACCCGTCACATAAAATCCCGGACAAAGTTCCAAAGGTGATGGAATTTTACTACTATTTGGCTGCTTATCTTGTCGGAAATAAAAGACATATTTCTTCCAATTATCCAGCAAAAAATACAATTTAAATTAAAACAACTTGGCATTGTCTAAATACTTGCAAAGTTTAGACGGTTCGATTAGCAGAATCAAAGGATCGATACAAAGGCGATGTAATATTTGAGATAATCTAAATTCTTTGAAATAATAATAATGCTCAAGCATGTACTTTATGAAGAGTTGTATAAAGCTGTAAACAAGGCGAGATCACATTTTAGATTGGCAAAATAATTTTTACTCTTTAGGGCGAGCAAGCAAAGTTGCCTAAAGCTACAAAATGCAACAATAAATAAAAAAGCAGAACTGATCGATAGATAATTCATGAATCACGCATTTCCCATTCTTGTTACTGGAGGTTCTCCCTTTTCATTTTTATGTGCATAAAAAACTCTGAATCTTGGTGGTTTTTAAGACAAAAGGTTGTAAAATCTTATGAAACAAAATAACATAACAGTCGTGTATATTATATGCCATGATATTTAGCAATATTTCATTTTTAAGCATAAGGATTGACATCCCTAGTCAATTCGGAAAGATGCGGTGCAGAATTTGAAATGAGAACTATGTTCAACTTTCTTTCAACAGGTAATTCAAAATTTGCACGTAATGATGGAGTTTCGGCTTGTGGATCAATATAAAAGAAATAAACTAAGGTTAGGATTGCACAGCACTAGCACTATAATTTGAAATTATGAAGTATGTTATGGTTATAGCCAATCCATAACCTCAAGCAATGACATTAAAGTTAACTTTGGCTTGAACTCTAAGCTTATTCTTAATTTGCAGTTTGAAAAATAATTTCAACATTGAAAAACCAGAAATTGCTGTACAATGTAATAAGATGTAAAGTAATGACATGTTGAGTTGTATATTGCTCGCTCTAGCTTGAGTAAATCATCATGGATTCGGACGCACCCAAAAAATTAATCGACAGGTCGAAAGCTAAGCTATAGGTATGTAGTTGCCCTTGATTTTCTTCCATGACCAATTCTGCCGAAAGTTGGCCATTATATAGTTTTAGCAAAAAATCTTAAAAAAGTATCAAATTCCCCCAATGTTATGAGAAAACATGCAAGCAAAAGATTATCATGTATCTCATACTTACTTCCGACTTGGTAATCCTTTTGGCCTGTCTGAAAATATTGATACTCATTTTTCTTGGTGTTGAAATAGTTATATTTTTAAAACGTGTTATGTAACATGAAATTTTGGATTAGGTTTCACCATTCTTTTTTCTGCCAACATTCCTTCCTCTTCCAAATCCCCAGTTATTCCTTTTTACAACAAACAGAAAGAGTCACTTAAACGAAAGCAATTTATGTTGCTTTAATGTAATGGGAAGATGAAGCAATTTTAAAGCCATTTGAAAATGTTTTACTAATTTGAATCTAACATAAATGGGGACTTTGAACCTGATTTCTTTAATATAAATGATAACAACTGGCTGTACATTCATAGGGTTAAAAGTTACAACATCTTGGATTATAATTTAGACCAATAAATTAAAAGCTCCCTTGGGCACTATCTCTTGATCCATATTAAAGCTGACGGCTACACAACCTACGCTTATGTAAATCCAATCTTATAATTTCTCTCTTCCTTGTCATTCCCTGTTAATCCAGAAGCAAAGATTTACCTTTGCGTTAATCATGAATATTTTTTACACAGTCTGTAGGAAGGATAATAGAAGTAATTAAGATGCTTAATTAATTCTTCCGTCTCCTATTATTATTAGAATGACAACAATACTTACGGAACGGTCGTGATCGGACTCATGCTGAGTAAATTGATTACAGCTACTTCACATTTTTATCATGTCATCAAACATTTTTCAATCGTACCGAATTTAGCTGATTGATTGGCACTTTTTTATGGGACGATGATAAATCACATAATCTTAAATTAAAGTTGCTTACCACAGGTGTTGTGACTTTTCCGACCGTTTTTCATAAATTATTTACGACTGTTTTCGTTCAAAGTGTAACGATAATGGAAAAGTTATTTCATGGAGGTTACGCATTGCGTGATGCGTGTATTTCAAGTTCTAGCAAAATCAAAATGAGGTTAAGTTCTAGAACGATAAAAACACAAATCAGAGTTGAAATCGAGCGAGACTGAAACTAATGGTTGTTGATCTTTCTTTTAAAAGGGATTTTATTGCCAAGATTTTGACACTGTTGCAAATTGTGACGGGAAAAGATAACATAACATTAAATTTGCGTATGATAGACAATTAACAAGCTCGGTGGTCGTTACATTTACAAAGTTTCATGCCTTTCTTTCTCTGCATTTTAGTTTGGGTAATCTCACTCTCTTTGGGCACTTCCCTATTCCTCTCACCCTTATGGATCTCAATTTGCAAAAGGAAAAGTACAAGACTGACTGCCGTTTGCGGAGGACTAGTCACTTCCCTTGGATGTCTGTTCACATCCTTCGCCACTCAATTTCATCAACTCTACATTAGTTATGTCATATTCATGGGTAAGATCAAGACTTTCACGGGTAAAAAAATAGTGAAAGTTTAAACGCTGATTTCAGGTATTGGCGTTGGGCTAACCAGAGACGCCTCCCTCCTTATGGTCGGTCAGTATTTTAAAAGAAAACGAGATTTTGTGGAGATTCTCCTCGTATCCGGCTCCGGTCTTGGAATTCTTGTCATGTCCCTTTTCATGGAGTTTGCACTCGGGTTTGTTATTTTACATCAACCTTTTTATATCCCCATAAGTTTTATTGGTTAAAAAACTATGCATTTTTTGCTTTTAGTGCAATCGGTTGGCGTCTTGGTCTTCAAGCAGTTTGTGGCTGTCTCACCCTCACATTCTTCTTCAGCTCTTGTTATCGCTCCGCGTAAGTTACATGCAAGTTGCTACTTATCTTTAATGATTAAGATGTATTAAGTTATACCTGTCTGATTTTCTAAAAAAAAGTTCCCTGGATCACCCCCAACGAAGAGCCATAATTCACTTGAAAAACCAAAAGAGAAAGGTAAGCAATAAAGACTTTTATGGAGACACTACTGAACTGAGATTAAAAGTTAAGTAAGATGTCCATTATAAAGTCAAATCGTGTCAGACTACATTATGCATATTTATTCATGAATGTGTCAAATAGTCAGAATTGTGGAAATGTTGTTGATTTGAATATGAAACCTTATATTTGACAGATAAAGGAGAAAGGGGGGAATACAGAAAGACCACCATTCTTGGATTTTTCCTGTTTGGCCAGTCCATCTCTGCAAATTTTGTTGGTTTCCTCCGCTTTTACTGCATGGGGTCTCTACTCACCACTCTTTTATTTTGTAAGCAAGCCATAAATCTTATTCTTTAAAAATGCACTCGATGAATTGTTTGCAGAGTTAGCTTTATTTTAATATGCATCAAATTGAATACTTTTAGGCATTAGAATGTCAAGATTTGGGGATGGATGAAATGGAAAGACTGCTACTGTACATTTATATGGGGTCAGGATGGATTCTCGGATCTTTCATCTTTGGATTTTTAACTCTCCAAAAAAATGAAGAGTGTCGCATCTCAAAACTGTATTTATGCCAGGTAGCTAATAAAACTCGATTTCTATTTCTCAAAAACCATTTATATAAATAAATCTTCTTCCTTTCCTTAAATAGGTTGCTGCTTTTATAACCGGAGTGACGATAATTGCCCTGACCAACGTCAAAGAGCAAAGTAGCCTTGTGACTTTTTCTTGGGTTTATGGAATTGGGATCGGAGGCTACAATTACATGCTTCGAGTTCACTGCTATGAAAAAGTTAGGACTCGAATTTTTCCAAGAGCTTGGTCCTTTATCCAATGTGTTCAAGGGGCAAGCCTGCTTTTTGGCATTCCCGTCACTGGTATGTTTTTAACAAGAAATCACATTCTTTTTTGTTCCTTTTAGTCATGCTGCGTCTGCTAAAATTGATTTATGACAGAAAGAAAGCATATAATATATATTCCACACAGAACAGATTTAGTGGTAGTATGGCCCCAATAATTCCCTCATTTGTTGTCTTTATTTAGGCTACATAAACACATATGGAGGATGGAGAAAGGGCTACTTTCTCTCCGCCGGATTTGTTTTCCTCGGCCTCTTCATTAGCTTGATAAGTAGTGTGGGATCTGGCCGGCTGACAAGACACAAATCCAGCAGAAGTTCTATGAAAACGTGGGCACAATATAAGTTTCCCTAATTACACTATAATTCCATTGTTCTTATCTGTTTTAGATGTGAGACGACGGAAAGCATACAGTCTCCTTGTATGCGAAGAATTTCATTCACATTCCCAGATGAGCAAATATCGCCCCCACGCATTTCAAAGGATGAGAGGTCCAACTCCTCCATCGGATCAAGAGTCTCAAGATCTGTTAGTAACAGTCACGGGGAACAACCGATGAAGGAACTTACAAGGATTTCAGAAGAAGGGATTCTGGACACTAATCATTAATGCAAACTTGTACTTGTTGCACTTTCCTAGTGATATTTGTGATATATTTAGTAGATTTTAACTATAAGACTGAACCCAAATGCCCAAATGCTGCTAGTGACTTGAGCAAAGTTGACTTTATTTGCTAAACTTTAGTCAAAATAAATTATGAGATGCTAACTAGTTGCAACTGGAAGATTAATTATATTCTCCACAGGGGTTTAAATTATTTCATAATCAAACCATTGCCATTTTGTCATGTTTATAATTCCATAAGCCGCACCTTTGGATAATGAAGTGGTCATCACGAATAATGAAAAATATCGGAATTTCAAAAACTCAAAAGGAATAACAATGCAATTAGATGCAACTACTTATTACACAATAATCAATATTCAAAGTGTTTAATGTATTTAACATTTTAAAATCAAGTTGAAGATTGTATCGTAAAAACTCATTTTTCAGCTGAGACTTATTTAATATGTTGGTAAACTCAAACTAGTATTTAGCTTATGTTTAATGGGAATTTTATTCAAAACAGTCAAGTTTCAAACTGCGAGTCTCTCGCTATTTTATTCATGTTTAGCAGCAATAATTGGCGAGAAACATTTAATTAAGTAGAGAAAAATAAAATATAGTTACAAATTAATGGTAAGCAAGTAGTCAAAACTATTATAAAGCCATATATTTCTCCATTTGATTTATATTTTTGTAAAGAATGTGCATATTGAACAATAACCTTTACAAAGCTTCATAAATTATTGAATGCAAAGGGCAATTAAATGCAACTGATGTGGGTGCTCTTAAATATGATTAAACTAGATCAAATCCAAGATAATAAAATTGAAAATGAGAATCATGTCTGCAATTTAACGAAATTAACAAGTTGATGGCTGATCGATAATTTGATAATTTTAGGTCTATATACAAACAGTTTTGTATCTGATTGGTTCAATCAATTTGAGATTTTTGCAAGCATATGAACTTATTCCATTTGCCCATCTGTTCAACTCAATAGATGCAAAAAAAAAACGTTGGTAGAATGTGGAAGCAAATTGAAAGAAAAATCAACAATGCTGTCGTAAATTGCGAGTCCAAAGGATTCCCCGTTGAGCACGCGATTGTCCATCTAAAATCCAAGCGTCTTTGAAATTTTGGGAGCATGTACATAAATATGTATATGGCTGCGACAACATCGTAAATTACACAAAGTTCCAATCAACTACTTAACAAGTTAGCAGCTCAATATACAGTAATTGAAAAAAATCAAGCAGGTTTTTGGAGGAACATGGATCAATTTATTTTTCAAAGTCATGTTGTTTGAAATAGCTTTAATAAAGGTAAACGACTTTTTGTTGCTTTATTATGATGCAATTAAGGGATGACGAGGTGACCGTGAGAAAAACGGTGGAATACAATAATTCTCCAATGCATTTGTGCACGTGATAAAATGATAATGTTGCTGTATAATTCATTTCAAGGGAATTCCAGCTCACGGAAAAAATAGCAATATTATACTTTTTATTAGCACTTTTATATAATTGTGTTTTATTCATTGACTGACGCAAGTTTACTGCATCAGAGTCAGAGTAGTTCCAGATCATTTCTTCCATTGTTAAGCTTCTCCTTCCATCTACAACTTACAACTCTGCTAATCAATCATTTTAGCTGCATTAAATTTGCTGGAAAATGGAAGAAATTTTGCAAAATCTCATAAAGTCTTATTCGGAAAGTAGACCCCAGAAAAATGGAGAGTTGAAAAAGTTCAATATTTATTCAAATTTATCAATAACTCAGCCAATTCAACGACAGTCTGAATTTGGAAAAAAAATTTTGGATGGGGTTGAATTTGTGAGTGAAAAAGTGAGATGCTCTAAAATTGGTTTGCAAAGTTGTGCACTGTCGTTAAAAGATTGGAGAAAAGTTGAGCAAAATCTTGTCGAAGAAGAGCGTGCTTTAGAAATCTACACTTCATTACTTGCCCTCGACATTTTAAGTGATATGTTGGAAGATGATTCAAATTTGTCGCCTCAATTAAACCCTCAAATTTTTAAATCTCTATTAAATTTTATACTTGATTCAGACAAAGGAGTCTCGACTTTTGGAATTTTCAAAGAGACTGAAACTGAGGCCACGATTCTGGAATCTATCGCTTCAAAATCAGAGTCTTCCAGTTCTTCTTCTGGCTGTAGTTCGCATTCCAACAATGAATTTGAACTGGGTGTTATAAACGAAGAAGAAAAACATGGAAATGCAAGTGACTTGGGATTTAATTCGCTGGAAACTCTTTTACCTCGAAATGAGCACGAGGATGACTGCAACACAACAGCATTGGCCATGTCGGTATTTTTAAAAGAAGGGATAATTGACATTAAACCAGTATCAAGTGTTATGGAATTACTCTTATCGAATGTTGAAGATTCCACAGATCATTCAAAAGTTATTCGAGCATTTTTATCCGGAAATGATAAAATTATAGATGCAGTCACATGTGCAAATGTTTTGCATCTTTACTACACGCTAACAGAAGAAAATGAGATTGAGATCAAGAGACAAGAAGAAACAGAATCAAAGGTGACTCTAAACTATTACAAGGAAAATGTTGAGTGTACCCAAAACTTTTTATTGAAGACCTTGAACAACCTTTTAACTCGAGAAGATCAACAAAATCATGAGATTGAGGATAAAAATGAGACAAATTCTTTTTTTGGACTTCATCTTCATTCTTCGCCAGATTCTCTACTCTATTTTCTGTCAAAATGTACCACAATATCTAAACAAGCAAGAAATCGATTTGCTCCCTCACTTGTCTCACTTTTAGATAAAAGAGTTGATGGATCTTGTTGCTTTAAAAACGGAGTTTCTGCTATTTGCACTTGTGGTCCTTTAAATCTAGCCATGAGAATTTTAGCAGCAGATGCACTCGGACTTTTATCTCCAGAAGGAAATTGGATTCATAGAAAATTGGAGGCTGACTGTTGCAAATTGGCTAAATTACAAGACGAATCGAATGGATCGTGGCCAATTGAACCTTTGTTTAAGATTAAAGATGTCTATTTTGGGGGAAGAGAGATTTCAACGCTATTCGCTTCCAGAGCTTTGCAAGTTTTCTCTCAATCTGAGAAAAATATGAAATTAGAATCAAGGTTGTATAAAGATTTTCTATACTGACTTTAATAAATTATTAAATAAATACTAGCCTAAAACAAACATTATTAAACCGAGTCTTCATCAATCATTCCAAAACTTGCAGTTTGTTGTTGCATTGTACCACTTTCTTCATCCTGACTTTGATTTAATGACGAGTCTTTACCAGCTGCAGAAGGATTGTTAATGCGACTGAGATGATTTCTTAAAAAAGGAACTGCTTTGACGACACCCATTGCGGCGGCTGCCGTAGTATGTTCTCCACTTGACGCCGAAGAATCTTGGCGTTGTTGCTGTTGCCCTTGAGATCGGTTTGTCCCCAAATGTAGCTTTAGTAGCTTGGGGTTTAGCATAGGAACTCTTAAAACTGTATTTTTGACTTTTTTCCCAGAAACTAATGGGATATTTAATGTCGTGGCTGCAGAAGATGTTGAAGTTGAAGGGTTTTGTGTAGCGTTTTGTCTAGCAGCAGACCATTTTCTTCCTTTCCTTTCTACCACCACGGCATAATCCTGATTATCGTATTCAGAATGCAAACAGTTTTCAACTTTTCCACAACTTGTTATACATTCTCCAAAATATTCTGCCCATTCGTCAAAGTAAATGTCCTGTAAATCAATTTAAAAAAAACAATTTTATATTGCTTTAAGTCTCATAATCATAAACATACCTGAAAGTCCATGTCTGCAATCCCCTCTTCAGATATACAAGTCAACTCTTTAGCATTCGCGTTGGGATCCACGCCACCAGGATCATCCTCGTCCTCCGAATCATGTTTGGATTGAGGGGGCGGGGGATCCACGGGGAAGGAAAATGAAAGTCTTTTAGATTTTGGAGATTGTGCACCATCCGTTGTTTCACACCTAGTCCATTAATCAATACACTAAATGAGGGCATGCAACGCATAAATAATTATGTAAATACACACGTTTTCATAGAACTATTCTGACTACGAGCCTTCCTCCGGGATAATTTTCGCCTCCTGATATCAGTGAGGAAGAGACAGGCTGCTCCAAAAAATATTGAAATTGCAGATAAAAGATATCCATACTTCCATCCAATCACTTGATTTATGTGTCCTGGAAAAAATTAAAAATTCCATTATAATTTTCATTTATTCATGTAACTATTCGATATCGTAAACCAATTTTATGGTTGCAATTGAAAATGAAATATTGTCAATTGATGTTAAAACTTGAGCAAGTTGCCAAAAAATAAATACTTACACGCACAAAGTGCGTTCGTGCTGTTTTATTTAAATGAGTACAATACTGTACAATGCAGCCACTTAATTTATGTTGATGCTTTCCACAAACATTCTAATTTAAGTCCAACATTTTTTTGCCATGTTAATTTTCTGCTGCAATGCAATGGCAATAAGCAAAGTTCAACACGATCAAAAACATTTTGACACCACTCCAACTCTCAATAAACAACCAGACATCCATTTATTACGAAATATGAGAACATTCTGTCCTCACCATATAAAAGGAATCGGAAATGGAAATGATTACTAAATCTCATATTTCAAAAAGAACTCGGCAATTCCTACATTTCCTAGAAAATATAATTTTACGCACTAGAAAAAAAACTGAAAATTGTCATCATCTCACAAGCAAAAGCAAGTAGAAAGTGCTTTTGACTTTGAAACCATAAACAAACTCGCAGTGGATCAATTCACGTCTCAAACTTGGAAATTAACCTCATAAATTGCAGCCACTCTCCCATATCTTTAATGTGTTGACTCTCCACGCAGTTTCTCACTCACACCCATTAATCAGTGCGTAAAGTTGCGTTTTCTCTCATCATCAATTACTGAATGGAAAAGCAGTAAAAATGCTCAATTGTGGGCGATAAATTACAAAATGAAAATTCCTCCTGTTTGATATAAATTACATAATTTACAAAACAGTTTACTCTGATACATGATGCAAGGAAATAAATGCATCAACGTAGTTTAAAGCACTTTTGGTAAAAAAGGATGAGGCTCCCCAAGTTGCATTATGAGCTTAAGGAGCTTACCGCTGAGTGGGACCCCAAATAACAAGGGGAGAGCTTGAACGGATTGAACAAATGACCAAGCTCTTGGAAAGTGTCGAGCTCTCACTCGCTCATAAGTATAAGTCTTTATGGCGTAGTTGTAGCCACCGAGAGAAAAGCCGTAAACCCATGAGAAAATAACCATCCCACTGCTTCCCTTCACGGAGGTCAACGTGAGAATTGATATTCCGCAAATGACGCTGGAAATCTAAGAAAAAGAACATGATTTGCGTGTATGAGGGCTATTTATATATTAATTTGTTCTTACTTGCGTTAAATACTGTTTAGAAACACGACAATCTTGACTTTTTTGGATGACCAATAAGCCAAAAAATAGACAGCCAAGAATCCATCCAAATCCAAGATAGACGTGAAGGAGAACTAGAGAACAACCATTGGAACATTCCGTAGCCTGAAATAAATATGGAAACTTAAAGCCAAAGTGGAAAAGTAAGGAGATGACGTAGCAAAATAAGTTATCATTTTACATTCAATAAATAACAAGAAGATGAGGCATAACTGTCTTTCCCAGATTATAAAGTGTGAGCTACTGCATGCTTTGTGTGTCTTAGGAATGGGAGTTTGAATTCAAAGTGAAAATATGGGTTGGAGAAAACTTACGAGGGAAAAGAGTGGGTTGTATATCCCAAAAGAGGTGAAAGCACTGGACAATAAGAGGATTTGCAATGTTTTACTTCGAAGACAACTGTAGTCAATGAATGGTGGCTTTTCTTCTCTTTTCTCCTTTTCTTTCACCTGCAACAATTACATAAAGAACTTTTAATTAAGACAAAATGCAGTTTTTCAAGTTTTAATTTAATGCCCTTACTTTTCTCTTTTGATTTTTTAAATGAAGTATAGCCCTTCTTTGGGGGTGTAGCAAGGAACTATTTATGCAAAACATTCACAAACCAACAACTTTGCAGTTTTGTTATATATGGAGAAAGTTTAGTCTTACGCAGATCTGTAGCACATTCCCAAGAAAAATGTTGAAAAGAGGGACAGAGTTATGCATTGAAGTCCCAACCTCCAACCAAAGGAACTAAAGATGCATTCATTAAATATTTTCTAACATCTTTCACTTGATTTTATACCTGATTGCAGCATTGATTGAAACGGACATTAGAGCAATCCCGAGTCCAGATCCAGAAACAACAAAGATTTCTACCATATCCCTCTTCCTTTTGAAATACTGGCCAACCATTAGTGTCGAACTTGATAATCAAAAAGTGTTAATTAAAAAATTCCAATTAAAAAATTCAATCTGTCACAAACCCATCTCTTGTCAATCCGACTCCTACGCCTAGAAATAAAAATAATAAATATGTTACAGCATTTGCATGAGTAAAAGTTTTGGGAAGCTGCAACTGGAGTGAAAGTAAAGTAATGGGTTATCTAAGATAAGGGCTTATGCTGCCACTCTGCCAAACGCATTTGGACCATTTACTTTGTGTGTTGTGTATGTAGCACATCTGGTTACGAGATGGACATGAAGGAAAGAGCTTTTGGGTATTACATATGAAATCTAATAGAAATCTGGTGATAATTTATCGGGATTTGTGGCATAATTCCGAGGGATTGGGTGGTGTTAGGTCATGATCCAACTAGATATGAAGCTTTTGAAGGTTTAAAGGTAAAGTCTGCTGGATTTTGTTTCGGCTCTCTGTCCAATTCCCACGGATTTTCCTGGTTTTAAATGCCGATTTATCAGGATAAAAGCTTGATTCTTAGGGATTGCCCGGATTTAACTGGAACTTTAAGGGATTGCACGCTTTTTAAATGTGGGTCCGTCGGATTCAGTTTTTGTGGAATGGGACATGAACATTGTGGGGATTTGGTGGTTTAAGAGTTTTAAAAGGTTGCTGCATAGATATAGAATGGGACATTCCGATGGATTTTGTGGTTTATGTTTTAAGTGGGGTAAAAGCTTTGGCTTCCTTGCATTTGTTTCTTCTCTTTGTGCTTTGCGTGTGCCAAATGTGGGATCCCTTGAGCTCAAGAATTAATCCCACCCCATAAAATTAATGTGGAAAAATGAAAACATATACTAAAAAGCTTAGTTTCTTGTGTCAAATTGCATGTTTCCCAGAATTAAGCATATCATAAATAGCCAATATAATCTTACCGATAAATGCTCCATAGCTAACAAACAGTTGATGAAATTGACTCGCAAAGGAAGTGAAAAGACAGCCAAGAGAAGCAACCAATCCTCCAAAAACTGCGGATAATCTTGTACTTTTCCTTTTGCATATTGATATCCAAACCGGGGATAAAAATAGGGAGATCGCAAGAGATAATGCACCCAACCAACCTGCATAAATAATAAAATTCATAAATATATTTATGCACATTTCACATATTTAAAATATTCCATAAGTAATGAAACCAGACTCTGTTTCACCAAACTAAAATAAAATCAAATGGAATTCTTGACACGCATCAAATTCTAAGAGAATGTCAAGATAGACATTTTCCACTCCACGGGAAATTTGAGATTTTCACACGTTCAATTTTCTTTGTGCATTGTTTTCCTTGTTTCTCGCTGTGATCCCTGTGTGCTTTCAATAACAAGATGCCAACTTAAAAATAACCAATTTATTCATCGCTGATCAGGCAAAACCTTTTTGAATTATTTCCATTACCATATTCTGTTGGCAGATCTGAATTTTAAGTTTGCAATGAATGAACTGGACAGCTCTTTGTGTTTAAACATTTGTTCTGCTTGTCATGTCAAGCAATTACATTATGTATATACTACTACTACGTACACGGACTGCTAAAAGACAAAAGGGCCAAAAGTCAGCTTCACTTCTGCTAACAGAATGCATATTGAATTGATCATGGCATCCAATGGTAAAATTTAAGTGACATATTGGCTTTGGTTTAGTTTTCTTTGGCATACACAGAAGAATACAGATGAAGATGCTGCCAAACCAAGTCCTCGAATAATTAAGGGTCAGAGAAACTTTTGTGTATTTACAAATTTTGAGATCCGCAACTGATTGTGGCAGTTGAAATGCGGCATTGAAAACAAATTAGTTTACTATTATGGTATCAACCAAAAAAGCCATTTGACAAAAGTCTTGTCTAATTAATGAATTTTTACCAAGCAAAATATCGGATGCACGTGTTTGTTTTTTGGTATGTGGACAACATTCCAGTCATAACACGGAATACACATAAAATTATGTACTAATGGTAATGAAAAAATGGATTTTTTACTCCCAGTTTTCAAGTCGCACTCAAAACTCTGCACTGTCTGCAGTCGGATTGCATTTGGGTTGTCTGCCAGTCAAATAAAAATCCTTATGTTATGCGAGAAGACAATTAACAATAAAAACAAAATTTTATAGCATGAAATGTCTACATGCATTAAAGAAATGCGTCGTAAAAGTACACAATATTATTACAGGTAACTTTCATTCAAAATGTTAGTTCCAGCCAAAGAATTTTCAAAACGATGGTTGAATATCATTGTAAAGTAAACGATTGATTTGCTCTCTACTCAAACCGGTTTCTTCATGTCAATTTGATCTGATTTTTCTTTGGTCAAGTTCCGTAGTGAACTAATGACCAATTCCTTATTATTATAAAAATTAAAGGGATCTTTAGCCCGCAGAATTTTATAGCTTACAAAAATCAATAAAAGTATTATGCTGCTTCAGAATGTTTTAACCTAATGCATTTTTTTAACAATTTTGTTTTAATAAGCATGCTGAGCTTTCTTTTTCTTGCTACAAGTTTGTCTTATTTTATGGATTTATGGGTCATAATTTTAGTATCCCGCATCTGCCATCCGCTTCTGTTAAAGTTGCCGATGAGCATCTCAATTTTGGCAAATTGACGGCAAAATCTTTGAGCAGGTAAACCCAATCAAAAATTAAAGTTGAGAAGAATACCGACAAGTTATCGATTTGCACTGCAACAATACGTTGAATTATTATATCCAATCTTTATTTGGCGTTTTATGATTCAATAACTTGCTTACTGCTGTCATCAATATTTTTATGGATTCGGCTTAGTAATCATACATTTAAATATGTAGATTCTTTAAACTACCAACGTCTTGCTTCCTTAACTAAATCAATGATAACTTTATGACGAATGTTGGCGATTTATCCCCTGTCATAATTCAAAATAGGCAATCTAAATTATTGGTAATAAGCCGGCATGAAAATCATCATATTTCACATTTGATTTGTAGCCCTTGCATCGTACAAAGATTTACAATCTCGCCCAACATTTAAATTTAAATAAAACATTTCCTAAATTCTCATACTGCTCAAAAATACCTGAGGCAGAGTCAACATCCTCCCCAAACTTGTCAATAATTGGTCCCATTAAAATTCCAAAGGAAAGTTGCATCCCACAAAGTAAACTGTGACAACACATTGCTGTCACCAAAACCACAAATCCAAATCCACTTTCTGGATAGTACCATTGTTGTAAGGTGGATACACTATTATTGCTCGCTGTTCCAGAACTATGAATCCTGTCCAAAGGGGTATGAGGACTTTGGGATCTTTTCCTTTGATGTGGTGCAAACTTTCTTGCATGGAACGGAGGGGATTGAATACATCTTTCCAAAGGACTTTGGGGGGAAATTAAATCATTGTCGTTCATTGATCCATTGCTCGAATTTGAATTAAAGTTGCAGTAATTATTTTGATTGAGACGCAAAGTTTCGCCTTGTTTTGTGTTTTGTATACGACTTTTTTCGGCTGGGTAGTTCAAGTTATTTCCAGCTCCACTTTTACCCCTCATGCTTTCTCTCTTCTGTTTGCAGTTCATTTCACACTCGTCAACAGAATCATATTCATCTTCTTCCAGACCAAATTTAAAGTCAAAATCCCCAATAAAATTCCCCTCAATGTCAACTAAACCACTGGGCAAATCAATTTGAAATCCGGGTTTTATCACGTCTTCGTCCAACTCAAGCACAAAATTCCTACTGTTACTACCTTCTTCACAATTACAACTATTAGCTATGTTTGATTTTACTTTTAAAGGCACACAGGCATCAACCCCAGAGTCTTTTAAGTCTTCTGATATTTCTTCTTCTTCATCCTCTGCTATTGTCGAAGGGTTGTGAAGTTTGAATCTTGTTCCCCGATCTGACCTCCTCTCTTTTTGGCTGTGTTGAGTGCAAATTTCCGGAGAAATTAACGCTCTACTTGAATCTTGACTTTGATTTTTTGCTGCTGCTATTCTCCTACTGCTAGAGTTGAACTTTGATTTCTCACCGACGACGCTATGACTTTTACCACCAAACGTCCTTTGAAAGGCTTTGCTTGTAGAAGCCCTAGGCCCACTGCTACTAGCTTTTGGGGGATAAGCACCAGGGGTGAGGATGGAGGAAGCATTAGGGATAAGAGGTCTCTTACTTCCTTCAGAGGAAGTATTCCCTTGTGCCATTATTGATGGCCAAGTGGCTGACATGGTCGAATCCATTCTTCAACACTTTCAGCCAATTTCCAGCTCCAGCCAAAGAAAGCACTCACTTCAACTTCAGTCAGTGTCAGATTCTTGATTGGCTACATGATATGAGAAAGTAAGTAAAATCTGAGAAATTTGAAATCCTCTTCTTCCGGATCCATACTTCAATCATCGGCAGAGCAACTGTGTTGCTTGTCCTAAATGAACTTCACTTTTATCCTATTTCCTCTCACATATTTTTTATTTGGAGTCTCTTTCAAAGCTAATGAAGTAGACGGAGTTGAGAAACCCAAACAAATCTCAAGGCAATTGAGAATGACATTTTGAAACTGTTGACAGGATTATAAAGAGTCACGCACCTTGACATCTACATGTACAAACAGACACAAGAGGAGGTCCAAACAAAACTTTTATATTTCAAACACAATTTATTATTCATACGTTTGAAATATTATGATATTCAATGATTTTTGAGGGCATAACAATTGAGATGAAACACATTTTTATCCAATCACAAGAAAAACAAATAAACTCAACTTTGCCAAGAAACTTTTGTGTGAAAATTAAAAGTAGATCAGCAGAAATTAGGATGCATCCAAAAAAGACAAAATGTGCAACATCTCGTGAATCAATCAAATGAAAGATCTTCTATTTGCTTGCATTCTCATTTTTCACAAGATGAGAAACGGAATTATAGAAAAAGTGGTGGCACATGAAGACTTATCAACTTTATCCCATCTCATTACGTCTCAATGGGGTACCATCTGCAAAAATATGGAGAATAATGCTTTTCACATTTGCAAACTTCTGAGCAGCAAAGTGAAAGTTTTTTGCAAACTACAACACTGATATGCCCTCACATAATGAGACTGATGAAACAAACACATAAAGGAATTTGGGGAAAGCAAACCCTGTCTTTAGTATTTGGGATGACACGTTACTGTCTCAACTTCCCTCTTCATTTTCAGTATTGAGTTGGACATGGTTTGATCAATAATAATGTTAGCTTCTTGCCAGAAAATGTGTTTTTGCGATAAACAAGCTTTTATCTGTTACGATGATGTCTTTCACACAGGTTGACAAACTTGCTTTTGCCTGCGACATTACAATTTATTGGCAGAAAAGACTTGACACAAAGAACGTCAACCGCTTGGTCACACTGCCTCACTTATTCTTTGGCCTGTTGGGAATTTACTTTGTGTTGGGTAAATACACAAAATATAGAGCATCCTTATAAAATCAACATTGCATTGCTAAAATTATCCAAGAAACTTTGCACCCCTTTCTAAAAAACTGTTGGCACTTTTCATTAGCTTCAAAATTAAGTTGAACCAATTTTCTACAAGAATTTTATAGCGACACTAACTTAAGATTCACGACACATGTAAAAAAATCCACTCCTCACTTTTGATTTAAGGGCTGGAGAGCAGATAATCAAGAAACTGGCGTGGACAAAGGCATCATCTACCTTCATCCAACCACGTGCTGAGATGAGACTGAGAAAGTATAAAATTGAGTTCTCTTCCTACTAATCCCAGGATAAGTCGACTTCATTCACAGATTCGAAGAAGAAGAGAGCAACAGAAGAAACACACAACTCCCAAACCCCTCAGAAGAAACGATCATGAACATGAACTCACAATAATCCAAATCCTAAACTACCATACTTCCAACTTTTGTCAGCTCATAAAATATCCCAATGCAATGCAATGCACTCAACTATTGTACGGAAGAATGAAACACGAACGAATAAAGTTGTTTGACTAGGCCTCCAGTTTTTAAGGGACCAAGTATTTATTATGACACAAACATCCCCGTCTCGTATAGTTAGTTATTCTTTTCAATACATGACGGATGGCTTAAATTAATTATGATTGACAATGATTATTGTCAAAGCTCGGGTTCAAGGAATTTAACAAAAAAAACATGCATAAATCATAAATGATTTAAAGTAATACATTGCATTATAGCCGTTAATTGAGAATTCAGAAGAGAAGAAAGCAATTTGCATAATGCCAAACATGAGTAAGTAATAAGTCCATCTTTCAACTCCATTAATTATCTCTAATGGCCACTTCACCACTTAAATCTCAAGTTTAGATTGTTTACTAATTTCTGCTCGGCCAAATTGGATTTTAAACAAGTGACTAACGATTTAAAAACTTGATTGAAAATGAACATTTTGAGCAGTTATAAATCTGACGAGATGAGACTATTTAAATTCAGCAGGTGCAATATTTTGGAAATAAATCAGTTTTAATCGGAATGAATATTATAACAGATATTATCTACTATGTGCCAAGGAAAAGATTTTGTGCCCAATTTCTTTCTGACCCAACCTTAGTGTTTAGACACATAAGGTAACGAGGGTAAGTTAAGTGCCCCACTAATCATGTAGTGTCTTGAATGATTTGCAAAGTCCCGTCCACATTTTTTTCTATTAAGACCAGGCTCAATAAGTTAAAGGGCTTTGTAGCTCTACAAAGCACAAAGAAGCCGAAATTGAAACACGTTAAAGCTGTTAAACTGCGGCTCGAAATAATAAGGAAACTGGTCAATCAACCAAATTAAAGTTCTGCTTTCTAATTCGGGATTTTATGCTTCTCGCAGATTTTAAGACTTCCTTTTTTCCAAGTAACTATTAAAGCAGGTCAGTGTCGTTGTTACCTGATAAATGACTTCATTCTTTAAAATTTTCAAATAGACGACTGTTGACTGTATTTACATATGAAATGCACACAAACAGTCTGTTGAAATGCAGTAATGTGTAATTATCCTTGTTTATCCAAACGATGAAATGCTGCTGTGTTTGGATATTACTCATCTTCCATCGAATATGTATCCCGCTGGCTAACGATAAATACTTTTTGACTGCTCGTTA
Source organism: Proisotoma minuta (assembly GCA_034698145.1). NCBI lineage: Eukaryota > Metazoa > Arthropoda > Collembola > Entomobryomorpha > Isotomidae > Proisotoma > Proisotoma minuta. Next base: position 40,087 of record JAQIXN010000223.1, read on the forward strand.
GCAATCGAATAAAACAAAATATTTGGTGTGAACGGATTTTGATTCATTCAGAGGTTGAAACGGACAAAATAAAATGTATATTTGTTCAAAGTTTCTGATTTCGAGTCATTTATTACAAGTTTCTTATTTTGTCTTATAATCTTTTGCAAAATAGAATACAATTTTATTCGATAAATGTCCAACCCAAATGTGCTTAATATGACAATTTGCATCATCAATCAAAAGTAATTAAACTATCGGCAATTTGCAGTTGATACTGTTTTAAAGAGTTATTTTTCCCCTCTTAATTACAATGGACATTAATAGTTTTTGCTCTCCCAAGATGAAACAATAAACTGCAGCATCAATTAGATATTCTCACCTTCTATATTTAAAGTTTCTCACTTTATAAGCTCATCAATCATTCAAAAAGAAGAAGCTTAGAAGCCCAAGGAGAATAAGACGCCAAGAGATATCTAGAGATGTTGCATGCAACTACAAAAACAACTCCAGAAGAATTTCTGCATCATTTCAGACTTTCACATCTCAAAAGCCTTTGTTATATCAGAAACTGCAAACCAGTTTTGTTCAGTTAAAAGATAACTGAAGAGAGGGCAGATGAGCTCAATTTCATCAATCGCCATGTTTAAACAAAATTATTAAAAATTGTTTTCAAATTTAAATTGAAAAAGAAAATATCATATATGTTAAGTATGCGCACAAATGCATTTTCCCTCAAGCCAGGCTAATTAATTCCATGCATTTTCTGTAAGCGTCAGCAAAGAAAACAAGTGTTGAGCTCAAGTCAACATTTCAAGAGTCCATTCTAAATAGTTGCACGCTTGATGGGTGGGACACAAATTCGTTTTGTGATTAATGAATGTTTTAATTCTTGTGAGGTAATCTTAAAAATCTAATATTTATTTGAACTACTCTGCCCACTCCTTCATATCTATTAAGGAAGGTGGACTAAATACTAAATCATATACTTTGTTTGCCTACCAATTATTTTTTCCGAGGTGAAAAGACACGTCAACTGAATGCAAACATTTGCAAATAGCCCCAAATCATGCATATATCTAAAACACTTAATTATTCTCTAAATATTAGATAATGACCCTTAATCATTTAATTTAAAATGTTGTCAAACAACCCCTCTTAATATTCTCTGTTGTGTTTGGAGTCATTGAATAATATTTGATATTTTTAGTTGGTAAAACAGACATGTGTATTTAAGTGGACAGCTTATTAACTTTGAGAATACTTAAATTGAACTGTCACTCTTTAAATTATGACTTTTTTAACAAACCTCAAGTCGTTTTAATGGTTTAAAAAATAAGCTTATTCTTACCTTGCTTAAATTGCGTAAATATGATTGTAGACAAATATATTTGGACGCCTGTGGAAATTGCATGACAAGCCACTGCACAACTCACAATTATCCAACCCCATCCATTTTCAGGGTAGTAATGCTAAAACATTAAAATTATATAGTGAAAGTTGTCTCATTTTTGACAAAACTTTTGCATACCTGTTGAAGGGTTCTCCAATCAGACCTTTTCTTGGAATCCCTCGGGTCCTATTTTTCACAAAATTGATCAAAAATACTTTTTTATAAAACTTTTTATATCCCTACCTGTCCAATGGAATCTCCCCCACAACCACCCCCTTTAACAATATGAACCCCTTCATTTTTCACACTCGAATTATATTCCGAATCCCTCCTTTGAGAGTCTTCATCCGATTCCGTAGAGTTTTCTCTAATAGCCTTTAACCCAACATGACTCAAATTATCAAAATTTTGGTGATGGCCGTGATGAAGTGGGTGGGTAGAATTTGCAGGATGGTTTTGTGAAAATGCGACAGCAGGCAAAGATTTTGAGCGAAGATATTTTGCCATCAACTGCAACCTCTCAAGTTCCTCTTCGTCATCCATCAACTGAGAACTCTCTTCCTCACTTTCCATTTTACCACTTCTTAAACTGGCTAATAATTAATGCACTCGGTAGATCGTCATCATTAGATAACTAATTTATCCCAGGATAAAACAATACAACTTTAACGGTTGAGGCTCAGAGTTAAACTGAGATGAAGGAGATGAGCATATTTATGTTGTGTCCTCACTAATGAAGTCCGATCCTTCCGACAGTCGAGGGACAATATAACGAAGAATTATATTCCAACTGATTAAATTATGTAGCACGGCTGTTTGGCTTGTGACAGAAGATCTGATTATTGTTTCAATCTATTATTGCGTCCGTCCGTCAATCTCAAACTCTCAACAGCAAATAAAATAAAACTCCCTTCACTCTAATACAAAATAATAAGCATTGCATTGCATTGCAATGAAATTACTTTCTTTCCTCAATTTTACCAAGATTTAATTCAGGTTTGATTGGAAGTTGATGTGTGAGTGATGAGATGTAGGCAGAAACAGACAGATGATGAAATGAGATGAGATCTAATTCACGATTTCGTTTTATTATTGTACGTAAATTCATTAGTGGCTTGGCTTGGCTTCATCCCCCGACATTCCTTATTATTTGCATCCAGCCAATCATGGGAAAGGGATTAGATTTTGGATAAAAAGTGGAAATAAGTAACTTTATTAATGAGTTTATGAGATTTTTCACAGGAATTTCAATTAAGAAATCTTCCTTTTCCTTGTTGCTTATTTAAATTATCAAAAAAATAAAATATTACCATGCTTCACTGTTAACAAAGATCAAGTTTTACTTAATTAGTCTGTGTTTTCTGCAACTGTTTAAATAAAACTGACACTTATTACTGACCACCAACAACCAACAAACTGAAAGTGATGCAGTCGATTAACAGCCAAGCATTTTCCAACAATTGAAGCTAGTTTTAATCCGAAACATTTTCATAGCAGATTCATCATCCACCAAATGAATTCATTCCCATGATAAGATTTCAATCTTGAATATTAAATCAAATATTTTAGAATTAGCTAAAGTTCTGGTCCGGTTCTCATTATTTAAAAGATTTGATTTGCGTGTCAAACGAGATATCAAGATCAGTTTCTAACCAAGCCGTTCTTGTTCTCGTTTGTAATTTTATCTTATTACACATTGATAATGTTTTGCTACCAACTGTTGACTTAGGTAGCAAACTTTTATTCAAGATCACTCAACTTTCTTTGCATATATGCAAATAATAAAATTGTTTTTAATTACCCCATACGTATCACTTTGCACAATATTTATCACTTGGTTAGCTGCTTAATTGACTACTGAAAGAAATGTTAAAGAAAAAAGTTGAAGCTAACTAGTGCATGAAATTGAAACCTTCATTTGGTTGTATTCTTGGTCTTTTATTTTCAGTTGCGTATTGTATTGATTGACCGTATAAGCCAAACGCTACGGTCATTGATTGGTGGGGAGCATGTAAAAGGAACAGAAGGGATAATTACTCCTCGTCAATCATCAAGCTCAAGAAACTGATTGCTCATAACATACATATTTGCAACTCAATATGAAGCTAATTTTATTTCCAAAACATACAATTTACTATAATTTGTAAGCTACTGCAATTTTCTGGGCTACCACAATAGGAAATGGCTTGTAAAGATTTTACCCTGTTTGCGGATTTTATGGGTTGCGTGCTTAAGATTTTGTATGATTTTTGCATACTGTTAGATTCCAGATTTTGTGAGACAAGGCTACTTATTTTGAGCAAAATGAGCAAATACTTTGAAATTATATAAAAAATTTCTCCTGCATGAACTTTCCTGCTAATAGCTAAAATTGATAAAAAATCATTATTTTTAAAGTGTTTTCCTTAAGGCATTTTGTATATGGTACCGCTTAAATTGTTTAATTGAAGTCCATTATCACTTTTCATGGCATATTTTTAATGAAATGAAACCATACTCTGATATTAAATGCCATCGTTTTAAAATTTTTAGTCACTTTTCAGTTAAACTTGATTTTGCTACTTGAAAAGCTTTTATTGAGTTGGTCGGTCCAAAAGTAATACAAGAGACAAAGTTGATGAAGTTAAAAACAGAGGCTTAAATCTTGCCACGATGCAACTCCACATAATAAAATTTTTTACTGCTTCTTGAGTGGACCAAGCCCAAAGTCAGATTTCATGTAAATTTTTCAAATAAAAATTTTATGATTTTAAAATCTTGGTTCAAATGAAACGTTGAAGAAAAACAATAAAATTGGTAAATACGTCTGTCACAAAGTTGACTGTCAAATAAGCAATAGTTTAAATAAATTTAATACACAAATAGGAAATTTTTTTACTCTTTCTATTCCATACTAAGCAACTTTTAATTAATTAATATTGATCAGTTTTGACCCGTTGCTTTCAATCAATTGCACGTATTTGACAAACAAAATTCAAACCTTATTTTCTTTTTCAAATGTTAAACTTTATAAAAACTTGAGTATTGGATTCTTTTATTCGTTGATTGAGAGATGAGATAGCAGAATCGGTTGTAATAAATTGTATACAGGCAAACCAATAAACTTCTAAGAGACGGGATTAAAAACAAAGAGTCTCATATTCATTGCTTACAAAATTCAATAATCAGTCATTGTTACAGCCGTTTTATTAACTTGATTTGATAAGATCTCAACAGTCTGGGACATGGCCATGATAAAATTTACTTTTGAAACATTTCTAACCAGAATAAAGAATCAACAACTGTTTTACTGTATTCGTACTTAAATATGTATTTAAACTAAAATTTCCAATGTTTTTGTATGCCCACACAATTCCAATCATCAAGTCATCATTTTAGTGCGAGGCCAGTCAATCTCTTCTCTCTTTTGGAGTGAAAGGACAAAAAATGGCATTTGCTACAGATGCATAACAAATGCACTCAATCTTCGAAAAAATAGATATTTTTTTTAATAATCCCTTATCTGTTTGCATAACACGTAGCAGCCAGGTGAGACTCATACCTTTGGCCATTAATGAACAAAATTCTTTACATTTATAGGCAAAAAAAGAGTTTAAAAGTCGAATCATTACAGATCTCGCTCATTAAATCATGGCTACATTATCTAATACAGATTATCTGTACATGTGGTAATACAACTTGAAATCATGTAAAAGAAATGCTGCGTCTTCTTTCACTGCAACTGTAAGTACATGGAAAAGAAGATATTTGACATAAACCATGTACTTAACCTTAAATTATTCTAATTCAAAAAGTATCCTATTCAAATATTTAAGATGGCTAATGAAATGAAATGAAGAAGATCTGGAATCATAAAGATGGGAATCGATTCAAGTTCAAGTTGTCATATAAAGACTTAACTAACTGGTCAGTAGACAGTAATTTCATGCACAGGGCAATTTTGTAGTAATGCTTGTAATGATTCTCAGCATGTGGGAACATTTGGCTGAATATTTTATGCGGTGGGTAAATGGCTGTAATTTTTTCTTTCCGATCTGCTAATTTTTCACAATCTGTGAAATTAAGCGTGAAGAAATGTTATGCCTTGAATTTGTCATATTTACTTTCTAGACAAGATCAGTGATGCTAATGTTGAAATCTTCGTGTGTGTTTATGCACTAAAATGCAGACGTGATAAAATTGTAAATGATACATAAAGCAATTAACCACGACCGTAAACTTGGAGTAAATCCTAAATAATGTGGCAACAAATCAAGTTATCAAGGATTACTTCTTTTCCATTACAGCAAAAACTATTTCATTTTCTGAATTTTATTATTAAAAGCTGGACAACTGGACTGGAAGCAGTCAGTACAAAGAGAAGACAATTAAAATGGTTTCCAAATTTATTTTAATACTATTTTATATAACGCAAATTACGGCTCAACTTACATTTTACCTGCCCTCCGAAAAAGTTTCGGAAGGAGCCTGTAACAACCCGATCCCTTCAGTGGCTTCAAATTTGAAGGCTCAATGGGTAACTAATTTAAAGATAAATTATGTAACTACATATGAAAAAGGATTTGACACTCAAACATATTCCTTAAAATCCCATATGCAGAAAAGTACTTAATTAATATTACCAAATTTTCACTATAGATAAATCAACCACGTAATTATTACGTTACATACGGAAGCAAAGCAATGGTTCGGAGATATGCTGAAACGTTTTTAAGCCGGCCAGCAAAATCAGTAGATGAATTAGATACAATGTGTCTTCAAGTTAGAATAAATGGGGGAAACATTACCACATTTGCATACGGAAGTATGACATTTGAACAATCGTGTTCCTCAAAAATTGTTGGAAGTTTTAATTGTTTTGCCAAAACAGCAAGTCCTGGAGTAAATATAACTGCTATTGGTAATTTAATTTGCTTTAAATTCCGCACTATCAATTTTTTGTTTGTATAAGCCTTTGATTAAATCCATTATTTTTAGAAAAATCTTCCGAAACAGTGGCTTATACAGATAATTCAAGTATAATGCTCATCATTCGATGTATCAACAATGAAGTTCGGGATTATAAAGTGTTATCCACATCTTCAACCATTAGTTCAAAGCAGATCTCGGATGTAAAGCAAAAAATAACAGAGTTGGGATTTTCTACATTGTACTCCACAAAACTAAATTGCGATGCAAAATACTTTATTTGAAATAATAAACCAAAAGCCAGTTTTTTCCAAGTTCAAGCTTATTAATTAATAAAATTAAAAATTATATTGTTTAATTCTAATAGTTTATTGACGTATTATATATATTACTCACATTTTTACAATGAACAATACACATTATTTCCCGAATTATTCGCTCTTTAAAAACTTTTAATAAAATTCTATTATTTGGACCTCAAGTTATTCAATAAACAAACTTATAAATGTTGCTACAAAGTCTCCTGTCCCTTACCCTTGCGCTAACGTTTGTCGACGCGGCTACAAACGATACATCCAACAATGGTAAACATTTCATTTGAAAAGAATCATTTCATGTATTTTCATATATTTTTCAGTCATACGATTTGGTCGACCTCGGAAACCTTTGACCGATGCAGAGATTATGAAGAAATATGCCAACATTGCTGGAAAGTCGAGAAATTTTAAAAACACTACAAAGTCGCTTGGTATGCGTAGCTATTTAAAAGTATGCAATGTATAATTATATATTCTGAGTCCAATTAATTCAGACGAACTGATGGAACTTGAAAGGTATGAAATGGCCGTGGAAAATAAAATAAAGAAAAAAAGCCCAAAGAAGGGACCGAGTGGTCGAGTGGCTGGACTTTCCGGTATTGTCACAATAATGTTTTTAGAGGTTATCTTATCATAATTCCAATTCTAACAAAGGGCCTATTGAGTTTATTACAAATATTGTCTCGGCCGGAAACCCAATTGTAGGTCTTATTAATACAATTGGAAAATTAGTGGTAAGTGTTAAACTTATTTATTTGAACAATAACTTAAAATTACTCAATAGTTGCGTGTCGGGAAAATAGCGGAGGAAGCAAAAGACTTGAGTGACAGCCACAGAAGCTTTCTCGCAAAAGTATGCAACGAGTTGTTCTTTGACATTAAAGATGTTTGCAATGTTGTCATTTACGACAAAAATCATCACTTTAGCTTCAAAGTTAGAAAGGTTATATATGAGACGGTGGTAGAATTCAGGGGCAGAAAATTTACAATTTACCTCTTTGTGGAGGGCACACTTGTCAATAAACATCAAGGCAAAAATGGTAAAAAGCCAAAATTGCAGATCAAAACAATTTCGATTTCTTATGCCAATAATTTCTTACAGGTTGGCCCAATATGGCTGGTATTGCATCCATTTAATTTTGATTTGTTCATTTTTAATTATTCTTTTGTGCTTCAGTTATTGGAGACTTTAGATATTCAAGCGATAAACGGACGGTCAAGTTCAATAAAAAGGAGGGATGTGCCACACATTTTAAGAAATAAAATAATACAGTAAATTTTTAAGTAATAGTCTCATCTTGCCTCTGCTTTAGCCAATTTAGACCAGACTTGTGTTTATGCTAGCAAAGTAACTTTGGCCATTTCGCGATTTTGAATCTTATATTCTGAGTACGATAATTCTAAACGTTATACATATTTAATTCATTTGCCCGACGTTAAAATAAAAATAAAATGAGTAGACTGTAACTTGAGAACTACATGTAATGAACCACGTCCTGTAAATAATTATATGAATGTTCTGGAAAGAAAAATGAGTGACCATTTTCATTGCTTTTGTTTAATTTAACACATGCTGCAATTCATTCCTTTTTATCAGCTCAACGAACTAAACTTTTCCACACCCAATTAACTTGACACGTATTATCAAGCATCCAATGTCTCAATCAGATAAATTAAGATATGTAGCACTTTAAGTCAAGACAGCTACCGAACTCTCTCACTTTGCATTTTGACTTTGCTCTCTCTCTTTCATCTTCTCCAAAATTTCTTGTAAAACTGTCTCAAAAATGTGTTCAGTTAATAAAACATTCAACAGTTATGTTGGCTCAATTCTTTTGGACTTTCCATGCTACTGCCAAACTGATAAAGCTTCCGAAATGGAGAAAATTACTCAAAACATTTTGGAAAAGAGATTTGGTAAAATAAGCCATTTATCAATATAATAAATAAAATTCCATAATATTTTAGGATCACTGACTAAACTATTCTCTGGAAAAGTTTCCGAAGCTTTGGGTCACTACATGACATTATTCAGTGGAGACAAAGGACTCACCGTCACTTTGAAAACGTATCCCTCTCGTTCTCATGCCACATGCACAATAGAATATGACGTGAGGGACTTTCCCCAAGCCCAAACCCCTCAAGGACTACTTTCCCTGGACGCAATTGGTCAACTTGAATCAGAGCTTGGATTAGAACTCAAAGGGACGCGGAAGAAGACTCGAGAAATTCCAACAATAAAACGAGCCCTTGACTTTGACACCTATTTCACCACCTCTGATTGTCGCTTGTTGGAATATGATATTCAGGAAATGCTTTTTGACCAGCACTCAAAATTCCAACACGTTCAAATTGGACGATCCATAAACTTTGGAAATATTTTGGTACTTGATGGGCTCGTGAATTTGGCCGAATCTGACTTAATATATACGGAAAGTATCATGTGCCGGGGTCAAGAAGGGGTTAACTATGTGGGCAAAGACGTCTTGATTTTGGGGGGAGGAGATGGGGCTTTACTGTACGAGCTTAGGAAAGAAAAGGCAAACTCTATTACCATGATTGAAATTGATGAGGTTGTGATGCAAGCTTGCAAAATTCATATGCGATCTGCATGCGGCGACACTTTGGATAAATACAAGGTAAAATTGTTAATCTTATTGTGTATAAATTAATTGTGAATATATATAAATTAAAATTTTATTTCAATTTAGCATGAAAACTATGAAATAATTCTTGGCGATTGTATCCAATTCATGGAGAAATGTGTGGAGGAAGGGAGAAAGTTTGATTTTGTTTTTGGAGACCTAACAGATATTCCGATCTCTCCCAATCATCAAATACACATTTGGGATTTCATCAAGAAAACTCTACAGCTTTCGTTTAAAGTGTTGAAAGAGAATGGGACATATTACACCCACGCCAATGGAATAACTGACAGTGAGAATCTGGAGATTTATGCAACTACAATTAAAGAGAGTTTGGGATTTCCAGTGGATCTCCAAACATCAACTGCCTTCATACCTTCCTTCAAAGAAAAGTGGGTCTTTTTCCAAGTCAAGAAAACTAATGAGTAAATAAAAATCAAATAGTATTTTTATGTATTATAAAAGTATTAAAGAAAAAATAAAATTGGACATTTCATGTAACAAAAGCGTCAATTTTCTCCAAAGTTTTTTTTTTATTTCTTTTTAAAACGTTTTCCATCTAAAACTAGTAGCCTTAAAATGTCAAATTTAATTTTTTCAGGGTAAATACTGACGGGATAATTTTCCATAAATTACACTGAAGATGCAAATTATTTTTACCTCAATTATACATTTTCTTTGTTATTAATCATGTCAAGGTTTTTTGTATTATATAGTTTCACTAGAACTGAATGTTTTGCTTTGATAAATACCTCCAATTCTTGCCAATTACCCAAGCATTTATGTATAAGATGATGTGAAAGGCCAAAGGAATTGAATAAAAATTAGAACACGTGCAATTAAATTTTAGAACAAATTCTATTATCTTCTTAAGCTGACGTGTTTTATTTCTTTTCGATCCAGAATTGGTGGCATCAAAATCCAATGACAAAGGAATAGAAAATTACCCTTAAAAATTATTTCCAGGATTAAATTGGTCAAATGTCAATCAAAGCCTTTTCTTCTTTTGGTCTAATAATTAACCCTCTTTTGTTTCGGTATCACTGCACCATTTTTGCAAAAACTGTTCCTCTTTTGAAACTACATACATAATCCTGCAAAAATTATAAAGAGGCTCATTCTCATCCTTCGTTTCAAGCCAACATTAACAAATTTTGGACAGCACAAATTTAAGTAAATAGTAAGTGTTTTTTACTTCCGTTTTTGAGAACATAATATAAATGTTTGGCTATTTTACAGTTTCCGACCAAGAAAAAGTCATTGTGGCAGAAATATACAACTTTTGAGCAGAGGAAAGGAGAAAGTAAGTTGTTTTTTATTTCAATTTTTAGATAAAAGAGCTCTAAGATCGGCAAAAGTGGTCAAACCGATCAGAAATATTGAGGGTTCAGAATTTTGGAAAAAACTAGTAGATTAATTTTTAATTTTTTTTTAAATGTACGTATTGTTAAGAGTCTTAACTTAAGACAGCATTAAGTTTTATAAACAAAAGAGAGATTAAAATCCCTGGCTCGGGCAACATGAATACAGTTTGATAATATAAAAGTCATTATTTTTCAGTTTCCATCACAACAGAAAGTCATGGCAGCAGCAATAAACAAATTTTGAGAAGCAGAAAAGAGAAAGTAAGTTGTTTATTTATTTCCTTTTTTGTAAAGATAATAATAATTAATAAACCTTGTTAATTTTTCAGTTTCTAAGACAACACAAAGTCATGAGAGTTGTTCAGAGGCTGTTGTTCTTTTTGCTCTGTCTCCAAATCCAAATTAAAGATGCCTGGGGCAACCCGAAACCTGAATTTCTGGAGCAGCTTGGGGACCGAACAACTTTCTATATGAGAACAATTGGAAAACGGCTCAACTCAAAATCTTCTGTTCTAATTTACCCAGAAGAATTTGAGAGAATTCAAGCAGAAATCCAATACAATCCTGTCGTCATTCTGATTGGCCCTGAGCACGAAGATGGTAAACTTCCGGACAAAAACAAAAAACTGTCAGTAAATAAAATTGGCCATCATCTAAAATTTGGAACATCCGTGGCGCTAATTATTCCTCCGGACGGGGACGACCCCAAATCCACATTCTATTGGATTGGAAAAATGCTGGAAAATTTCTCGGACACTTTTGGGGACCCAAGCCACACTTTTCTTTTCCTTGGAAATGTTGTTGATTCATGGAACACGGAAGAGAATGATTTGAACTTCTTCGAGGTCGAAACCATTTCCAGAACTATGGTTGTGGCAAAAAATTACACCTTGTACATTCCTTGCTTGGCTTGTAGACAGGAAAAGATGTTAACTGAGGTTAAGAAGGGTCAATCATTTGCTGAAATAGATAAACAATGGGACGACATTCAGTCAGACTTTCACCAAGCAAATTTAGATTTTTTGGACCCCGAAGAAGATTATTTAATGATGCCTGAAGACGAGATGGACTTGTTTTGCGCTGGATTAACAGAAGATACTCAGATTGCATCTGCATATGGAATGAACAGTTTTGATATTTGTAGAAGCGATGCATTCAAAAGAAAGCATAACATGCAAAAACTTAATAATAACTGGTTTAGGTTCACAAAAAAGCCTCTTGCTGAGGTCAAAGAGGTAGATAATTTAGTGGGAGTTGAGAAATCCAAATCAGAAATTTTTCTGCAGGGCAATTCCAATGAGGATACAGTATTTGACATAGTTTCCACTCCACCTGCAGTTCAAGTAGATTTCATCTCTCTTCTCTATCCTTTTGACTTCTTTACTTGGCTTGCATCAATTACTGCATTCATTCTCATTGCCTCGGTCATGTTTTTTCAAATGCGGAAAATTGTCATCCCTCTGCCAGAAATTGGGTTGATTCTCTTGGCACTGATATTAGATCAGGATGCCGGAAGTTTGGCTATGAGATTGAAAAGGAAAGCTGCATTTCTGCTACTTTTGTGGTTCACATTGACCATGTTTCTCAAAACGTTCTACCAGGGAGAGTTGTTTTCTTATTTGTCAACCAGCAGAAATCCTTCTTTCCCCAAAAATCTGGATGAATTAGCGGAATCAAGGCTACAAATCATGTTGCCAATTTATGACGATGAGGATTGGAAATATTTTGACAAAAAAGTATTTCCCGAGATAAAAAAGTATGGAGAAAGATATAAAAGCAGGGAATGGGTTAATAAAACGATGGACATGTTGTTGAACAATAGTTTGCACTTCATGGGTGCGTTTTATGGCGATAATGACCCTGTTAACTCAACATACGCAATTTTGGCAAGAGAAAGTCTAATTAAAGGGTTCGGTCAATTGAACACTGCGATGATTAATAACACTTATGTGTATGATGTCAAGGGCAAAATTCCATATTCAAATCCAAAATATGTCACGATGAAGAAGTCATTTGCTTACAGAGTGACATCAAGAACAATGTCATCTTTGGTTGAGTCAGGGATTTATGAAATGTGGAAAGTGGGTTCAAACGCAAACTTTTTGGCCGGAAAGCACAAACAAATGGCTGAACAATTCAAAGAAGATGGATATCGTGACTTCAATGATATTCCTAACTATAATTTTCTGTACCACGATGAAAAGAGAAGAACAATGTCAGACAGAATTCCAGAGTTCAAACCAGCATCACTCAAAACTATGGCTGTTCCATTCATTATGTTTATTTTTATG